>CM022481.1:702958-716813 GCA_011952105.1 Coreoperca whiteheadi
CGGGGATGTATGTATAGGAGTGGTTGGGAGAGGGAGGAGAGAGGGAAGAGAGTAGGGGGGGGGGGAGGGGGGGGGGGGGGGGGGGGGGGGGGGGGGGGGGGGGGGGGGGGGGGGGGGAGACTGTCCATTTAAACCATACGCTTTACCGCCGAGCGTTTACGCTCGATACATAACGTTCATTATCATTTGCTGCAACAAAGACTCGTCATTAATGTCCGAGAAGTAGCTGAAGACAAACTGCTAACGTACTCAGCGTTAGCACTGACGCTCGGTAACGTTAGCTATCGTTCACTTAACAAAACGTAACGTTACGTTACCTCGCTATAAGCGGACGGACTCGAACACAGACTTTAACCGCCGACTCTTCCGTCATCTTCCTTCTGAGCAGTCACCCAGCAAACATACAATTAGCAGGCAAACGAATCCAACCTCCGTAACGTTAAGTGATAGTAAACTAAGTGAAACACGCCTAAACGACCGCTAGTGACAGGGAGCCTTTGCGCCGGTTCAAATTCTCCCACCTAGTTTTGATTGGCCAACGTCATCGGGTGGACGCATCCACGCGGGGTGGTGCTGAAAAAACATTGGCTGGGCTACGTTTTAGTTGCGATTGTGCTTTTTAAATTCCGTTCAAACAACACGTTCAGTAGCCCATGTATGACCCTATTAAATAAAATGAATTCAGAAGCAAAGTATGTTCCTTTTTATTTGAATTTTAACACCGAAAAATCAGGTCAGTGTGGCCGCGCCCGACTGGTCACGGTAAAACGCGACTGGCTTGAGCGACGTCATCAAGCCGCGCCTTACACGGGATGGAAAACACACGAGAAAGCGGTGCTTTTTGTAGTTCAGAATAAGTTGAGCGTTTCCAGTACTTTAAGGAAACTGGGTTAGTTGTTCTTCAGTGATAATATTGAGTTAGTGAGGTAGAGCGGAGGAGCGTTCCGCCTGGCTGTTGGAATGTCTCTGTTTCTCATGAACAGGTGAGTTAGGCTCGGCTTCTGAACTAGCTGAACGCTACATCGCTGCTGGCCTCTCTCAGGTCCGTCCCGTTACTGAGGCACAGGACCTCGGAGCCTCTGTCTGGCTCCTGAGTGCTTTGAGGGTCAGCTCAAATGTTCCCAGCATTAGCAAAGCCAGCAGGAGGTCCGAGCCCGGTAGAAACCTGCTGCGGACAGAACCTTCTCCTGCTGGGAGCTGTGTGAAAGTGAACATCAGCTGGTGCTAGCTGCCATCAACAAGCCCTCTGCGGAAGGTTTATCAGCTGGCCCCTGGGTTCACACATGATGACTTTCAGCTTAGATGGCATTTTTAAAAGTGTCCTGTACAAACAAGCGACTGTGCTGAAGAATCTGTCACCTGCCTTAAGCTCTTGTCTGTGTCGCTCGCAGGTATCTGGGAGAGGAGGCCGACGGGAGCGTCTCCAGGGAGGCTCGCTCTCGGGCGTTGCTGGCCAAGCTGAGGCAGAAGGCAGAAGCGAAGCAGAGCCGCGGTTCGGCAGAGCCCCCGCCCGAGGAGCGGACGGAAGGGAGGAGAAGAGCGGAACAGGACGGCCGTCAGGAGCCTCGGCGCCCCAAAAAGAGGAAATCCGAAGTCGGGCCTTTGGTCGCCTCGGACCCGGAGCCTGCTGAAGAGCACAAGAAGAGCAAGAGAGGTGCCGACGAGAAACCGAAGAAGAAGAAGAATCAGGATCAGTCAGGTGTGTGTTCCTTCTGGTGTTTACACTCAGGTGACGTGGACACCAAACGGGCCAGTGTATTCATGTCCGTCATCTGATCAGTGATCGGTTGGACTGTGCCTTGTGCCACCCGACACACGGTCACGGCCACTGGGACCGGCCGAGTTCAGCCCAGATCGCCGGAGACCTGCGCGCAGGGCGGCTGACGCGGAGATGCCAAAGATGGACGTTCTTGGTACTGCGTCCGAAGCTGTCCTAATGGATACATGTGTGCAAACGATGGATCCAGTCACTTAATGTGACAGGAGGCCCCCCGTGGTGATGAACTCAGAGAATCCTCTCCAGCCCTGCGGGCCCCTCGAGGGCCTCGTGGATTCTTTTGAATCTCGCTGTGTCTTGCTGGCCTCTCCAACGTCGCCGGCCCCAGCTTTAATGCCTATTATACTTTAGTATATTATTCAGTGTCGTTTATTGTAGCGGACGTCTTTGAAAATGTTGAAAGCTTGAGTTCAAGGTGTTAGTTTTGTAACACAACTTTTGAGTTGTTAGTAATACTAATTTAATATCGGTTTCAAACGCACGGTTCTGTTTTGGACTGCAGAATGCCCCGCTCAGTTAATATGTCGTTAATAACCAAAAGAAAGGATCCCTATCAAAGTGTTTCTTTATTTTGTGTGCTCTCAAACGTGCAGTATCAGACAGAATACTATGTGGACACGGTCGCCCACATAAAGTTCCGTGCCCAACCATACCTCCTTGTGTGTCCTCAGGAAATCCCCCTGCGGACTGGGCCTGAAGAATCACAGCCGACGTTGTAATCTCAGGGAATTTGCTCGATATTGCGATGATCACAGTCAAGCTAAAAAAAAAAAAAGTTGAAACCAGGTGTGGGTATAGACCCCGTCCAGCGGGCCCTTTAATGCCAGTTCTCCCCACCTGAGCTCTGTCAGAACTACACCCAGACTCCTGTAGATAGTAATCAGTGATTTTACTTTGACTGCAGTAGTCTAGTTATGACCTGTTCACTTCTGTAATGCACATGCTAACTGCCTCACCTGACCTCGTGTGTCTGTCTTTGGACTTCAGGCAGTCCACTTGAAGGTCTTCCAGACACTGGTGTGAGTGGACGAGCTGGCCAGGAGGACACAGGTGGACGAGAGGAGGCAGAGGCAGAAGGTGGCACAGGGAAGACTTCGGCTCCAACTGGATTCACAGTGCTGGGAGGGTTCGAGAACAGGCCGGTCCAAAAGGTACGGTTGATGGCGCCGAAGGAAGGGGGCGGGGCTCACCGCCGTGTTGAGGACTCCCCCTCTGGGCACAGTAAGTATCCACAGCGTGTGTGTGTGTTCTTCTGTTCACAGGTCCACAGAGTCCTGCCTCAGTGGCTCGCTCAGCCTCATGTGATTCACAGAGACATCAAAAGCAACCTGGTCCCCGTCTCGGACATCCCAGGCCTTTCTGCTCCGCTCAGGAGCAAGCTCCAGAATAATGGCATCCAGCACCTTTTCCCAGGTAAACGGCACGAGACAAGATGCCCTCTGAAGGGATGTTGTGGTTTGACAGAGTGCGGGAACGTTTGGCGTGTCGAGTATACGCTTGAGAAGTAAAAGTTGTGACGGCCACTGCGCCCTTTTCGCAGTGCAAGCGGAGGTCATCCCGGCCATCTTGGAGAGCGCGCAGCAGGGGCTGCTGATTGGACGAGGCGGCTACAAGCCCAGAGATGTGTGTGTGTCTGCACCAACGGGCAGTGGCAAGACTCTTGCGTTTGTCATACCCGTCATACAGGTACCTTTGAGCCCGGAACGTACGTGAAGGCGCACGTGAATGCCTCTCCAGATGAGGTCAACCTGTTCTCTACCTCCAGGTGCTGGCCGAGCGGGTGGTGCGTGAAGTCCGGGCTTTGGCCGTGCTGCCGACCAAAGAGCTCGCCCAGCAGGTCATACTCTTTCAAAAGAAAGTCTGGATGACATAATCCAGGGATGTTGTGCTGCATTGGCTGCAAACGCTCAGCTGGTGTGTTCTCCTGCACAGGTTTCCAAAGTGTTTGCATGTTACGCCGAGGGAACCTCTCTGAAAGTGCTGATGCTGGCTGGTCAGAAGTCCTTCGCCGCAGAGCAGGCTTCGCTCTCCGAACACAGGCGAGTGCGTCCGCAGCTGTTCAGGAGCGTTTCGGGGTCCGGGCGTTAGAACCTTTTAGAGGGAAATATTCTGTCGTGTTCCACAGCTCTAGTTACATGTATCTCAGATCAAGTTTTACATACAAAACAGAAGGTGAGCTGATAGAATTCGAGACCTTGTTATGGAGGAAACTACCCAGCACTTTATCAGGGATTGTGAATTATAACTCATGAATTAAGGCTTTATAGACAAACCATAGGCCATTAAGGAGGAGAGCGGGACAACATTTGGGTTGCCTTTTGTAAGCAGCATGAAGGCAGCGTTTTCATTTGGCGAAACTCGCTCAACTAGTGTTCGTTTTCGGGGTCCTGCCTGGGAGAAACTGATCCATGTTAACAAATAATTCAATTCTCATGCCAGTTAGGATTTTGCTTAACGAGTAGGGCTGAGTTATACAAATAGTCCAGTACCAGAGCTTGGCTTTGAATTATTGGTCTGAATCGTTATCTTACTAGCCTATTGCTTTTATCACATATACTGATTTAGATATAATTAAAAAAAAATAGGCAATTTTAGGATTTTGATGCAAAGTTCTGGTCTGTCTGCTTGTGTTTGGGCTACAGCTCACAGCAGACCAAGCAAGGCTGTAGAAGTGTTTTATTGCTTAGAATTCAGCTCTTCATCTGTAAGAGGATGGATGCAGAGTTCATTTAAGCTTGTTGTATTGTTTGATGGCAGATGGCGCCAAAGTCACCAAAGACATTTAAACATTCTACACTCAAGGACTTTACTTTTGCAGCTGTATTAGTAGACAACATAAACATCAGACTAGGACTTTTACAGGATCTGTAGTGGGAAAGAGACTCACTGCACCACCTCTTTGATTTGTGTTGTGATTTTCCTCCCAGAGGGGGCTCGAGGCGCAGTTTAGCAGACATTGTTGTGGCCACTCCAGGTCGACTGGTGGATCACATCAACAAGAGTCCGGGTTTATGTCTGGAACACCTCAGGTTTCTTGTGAGTTCTTCGAAGCTGGATGACTTACACCAAGACACCTACAGAGCACAGTCCGCTGTCGGCCGTCTACCACTTGTGTGCTTTCCCTCCTCCGTCCCAGATTATCGATGAGGCTGACCGGATGATTGACAGCATGCACCAGTCTTGGCTCAGTCACGTGGTGAAGGCGGTGTACAGATCCGGAGTGGGACCAGAGGCCATGTCCATCTTCAGCCGGACCGAGCCAGCACACGTCACAGCAGCCAGGTGAGTCTGCTTACACCTGAAGCTAGCAGGTCTCTCTTCAGTGGCTAATATCCTACCGCAGGGGCCCGGGTTCGATTCCATCCCGAACCCGGGCAGATCTTCCAGAGTGCAGTGCGTTAGATGTTAGTCACCACCGGCATGTCCTCTCAGTCTGTCTCCACCCCAGACGCCGCTGCAGAAGCTGCTGTTTTCTGCCACACTTACCCAGAACCCGGAGAAGCTGCAGCAGTTGGGCCTCCACCAGCCCAGACTCTTCAGCTCCAACACCGCCCCAGCGGCTCCCGCCCAGAAACAAGACCGCTTCGACTTCCCCCAGGGCCTGACGGTAAGAGCTGACCTTTGACCCTCAGGAAGGAGCGCTGGCCCACATGGAAGCGTGGCGTCAGACAACGATCAGCGATCGGGCTCACTTTGCCACTGACTGCACCTTTGTGTTTTCAGGAGTATTACGTGCCCTGTACGTTAAGCAAGAAGCCCCTCCTCATCCTCCACTTCATCCTGCGCATGAAACTCAGCCCCCTCCTCTGTTTCACCAACTCCAGAGAGACAGCACACAGGTTGGACAAAGCCACACTCTTTGAACCCTCGAGCCCGTTCCTTGCACGGTCCGGTGCTGACCTCCTGTTTGTCCCCCTCAGACTTTACCTGCTGGTGCAGCTCTTTGGTGGACTGCAGGCGGCCGAGTTCTCCTCCCGGCTCTCTCCTGGCGAGAGGAAGAACACGCTGAAGGAATTTGAACAAGGAAAGATCCAACTGTGAGTGCGTTCCCCGTATACCTGTACGCGGGCAGGTGTGTTGGGAGAAGAGGCGACAATTTCAGGGAACAAAAATCCGCTCGTGCACACTGTCAACACGTACGATCAATATGAATCTGAATGTCTGTTTCAGTGCAGCAAACTTCATCAGGCATTTCATTTCAAGTGCACTAGGTACGTCAATATACTGCACACACGTCAGGGGGATAGCAACCAATCCGAGGGACCAAGCAATCAATTATCCAAAGAAAAAAGGGGTGTGACGATTACATGGTATGGGTGTTAGACCGCGGGCAAGCCCCCTAAAGAGAGACAAAGTACACATAAGGCATTCAATTCAAGTCAGTACACGTAAGGAAATGTAGCAGAATGTGCTGCCAGATTTCCTTCAAATGGAAGTTAACCTTTGCATCCTGACATTTTCAGCAGCAGCGTTTCTTAGACAGCTCCAACATACGCCAAATATTACACGTGTTCTAGGCCGTAGGCTGATCTGTTAGCCGTCCTGAACCTTTACCACAGCTGAACGTCATTTACAGATAGAGTCCCATTAAACCCAGGAAACTTAGTTTCATACTGCTCTGTTCGGTGAACGTTGGGATGCTTGGGTCAGTAGATAGCTGGGAGCTGTGACAGATCAGCTGATATATCAGCTTTGGATGTTTTTTTGTTTGTTTACCTCAAATAGTAATATTGGTATCAGCTCTGGTCAAATGTTGCTAGTTTTTCCAATTAAAACCCAGCTTCGTGTCCCGCTCTTACGTAGAAGCAGGAGCTGGACAGCAAACTGTCTATATACAGGTGGGACTGTTACTGCGGACTATGTGCAGGCAGGGTATCCACGCTGAGGGAGGCAAGTAGTCCCGATCACAGACCCAATGAAGCCGTTGCAGTGTGTGTGTGTGTGTGTGTCACCTAGCTGCTCATACGTCCCTGCAGCGTGCGCTTTAATCCGACTGCCGTGTCATCCTGCAGGTTGATCAGCACAGACGCAGCTGCCAGAGGCATCGACATCAACGAGGTCAAATGTGTCGTGAATTACGATACGCCTCAGTACATCAGGACGTACATTCACAGGTGAGCGCTCCTTCAAACCTACAGGCACATAAAATATATACACACAGCCTAGTGTAGCGCCATCGTCCTGACTGAGGCTTTGGCTTCTGCGTCTTTGTTCAGAATTGGAAGAACCGCGAGGGCCGGGAAAGCAGGCCTGGCCTTCACCTTTCTGCTCGGAGTACAGGTGAAGCACGCTGCCGTTCACTGACCAGCGCAAACGCAAAAGCACAGACAGAATGAAGCCAGCGTTGTGTTTGCCCACTCAGGAGAAGAACTTCCTTCAGATGGTGGCGGAAGCAGGAAGTCCCGGCATTCAAAAGCAGATCGTCAAACCCGAGAGCCTGAAGGGTATGGAAGCCCGATATGAACAAACTCTGCGGGAGCTGGCGAACGTAATCAAGGTACCGTCTCACACGCATTCATTCACTGCCTGCTGAAACAGACTGCCCGCCCGCACTTTAAAAGGGACTCACTAACTCACTTTCTCAATGTACTGGGTAAGCAGCAACGTGCAACACGGCAGCTTTCCCCTGCCCGCTGTGACGGGGACTACTTTAAGTACCGCTGGCCTACAAACCCCCCCCCCCGCCTCTCGTTTCTCTCCACAGGACGAGAACGCCAAGTGACGGAGCAACGCCGGGGACGCCAGCCCCACGGTGAACCAGCCAACGCGCGAGAAGGAGCTCAAGTGCTCGCACGGCGCCTGGGAGAAGGTCTCATTGCCCCGTCGTTGAGGAAGTGACAAAAAAATAAACGTGATCATGAAACACAAACCTGAATTTTGCTGTGCTTCTGAAAAGTAACGCGTGTTCATGCGTGGAGAGCTCTGGGGGACACAGCTGCACCGATACATCCGCTCCACAGAAACAAGCAATCCTTCAATTCGTGACCAAGACAGAATACAGTGACGCTGATAGTTCAGCCAGTTTGTTTAAAAGAAATACAACTCCAGGAAATCTAAATTGCTTTAATGAGAATGAAACCAGACTCCCCCACTGGAACATAATGTGCAAGTGAAAACGGGGAGAAGCAGCATGGTCCAAGCAGCGCTGCTCGGTAATCACCAGCGCCGTGTCCAGACTGGAGGCAGCCCAGCCGGTATACTTACAGCAGTCTAATGGGGGCATTCAGGGAAGCCTTGTTTTAACCCGCTCTGGCCTCACAACCCACGGACGACACTGGCCAGGCCGCGCCATCAGTCCCATTTGGACGTCTTCCTCCTCATGTGTCTCTCGCCTTCGCTGTCGATGGCCTCGTACAGCTGCTGCGCGTTCTCTCTCGTTGCGTGCAGGTAGCCCAGGTAGCCCACACACAGGGTGATGGTGACCAGTCCGAACGCCATCACCGGCTTGTTCTGCAAAACAACACAGCTGTGAGTCGCAAGCGAGGGGCGCCGTCTCCTCCTGTGGGCGACCCGAAGGAGGTCCCGTTGCACCCAGAATCGTGTCCACGCCGGGTGGTTCCGCAGACCCGGAGCCTGCTCTTTCACCAGGCTGGGCACGAAGCTACCCAGGTGTTAAGGGGAAAGCCTGCCCACCCGACTCCCCATCCTGCACACTGTTTAAACAGACACTAACTGGCATATTAAGACGTCCAAAGTTAGTTTAGCTTTGTTAAACTGGGTCAGTGTGTCGCAAAACTACCTCGACACAAGGTCAACTACTGATGCTGACGAAGACCGTGAGGGTCTGCTGAAAGCTCCAGAGAGAGCAAACAATAATTGGACCTTGGCTCGGTCCCTTCCCAGACAACAAAGAGACATCCGGGATACTGCTGTACCTGGACAGGTGAAGCCCGGAGCAGACTACCTCCTGTTGGTTCTCTCCTTTGCATGCTGGCCTTCAAATGACAGTTACTTAGACCTACAAGGTCCACATTCCAGCAAGACGCGTTCAAGTTCAATAAAGGGTTAAAGACAGGCATGCGCGGAGGCTAGCTGCTAGCGGCTAGCCGAGCGCCGTCCGCGCGTCTTACGGGTTTAATGAAGAGTTCCGGGTTGACAGCGCGGAAGAGCGTGCTGGTCTTCGCGCCCCTCAGCCCGGGGGTCCGGTAACCTCTGTCCCCGCTGCCGTCCTTCCCCTGGTCTGCCATGTCCGCTCCAACCTGCGCGCGGCGGATATTCTGCCTCCGCAAACGACGCCACGGTTCAAAGTGAGAGGCGAGCCGGAAGCAGGCGACGCGAGCGGCCACAGCGCCCCCCGGTGGCTCCGAGCGGGAGCTCCCGGCTGCCATGTTGCTTCCCAGCAGCTGGAAGAGGGGCCCGCTGATTACTAGCCCCGGAATCATCGGTTGGCATGTGCTGGTTTAATTAATTAGACCTTTATTTAGCAGAAAGCACAGTATAATACAGGCATTTTAACTAGAAAACAGGGGCCCAACATTAGGTATTGAGCAGGTGTCATCTCACAGCCCCTGTTATTTCCCTTTCTGCTGTTCCTCAGTGGTGTTTCCAAACCAATAATCGGGTCTTGGTCATGCCCCACCATGAGCACAGAAGCAGCTGTCTGCTCGGCATCGCTTGATTCAAATATATGTAAATGTAAATGGACTTTCTAGTCGTCCGACTACTCAAAGCACTTTCACACTACATATCACATTTACCCAGACACACACATTCACACACAGTGATGGCAGGAGCTGACTGCCCATCAGTACAAATTAAACTAATCATTCGCACACTGAAGGCGCAGCTTCGGGAGCAATTTGGGGTTCAGTATCTTGCTCGAGGATGCTTCGACACGTGGCTGGGGGAAGCCGAGATCGAACCGCCGACCTTCCGATTGGTGGACGACCCGCTCTGCCACCGAGCCACAGCCGCCCCGAAATAGCGGATTGTTGTACGTTTGGCGCCAATACGATGGTGCTGGAAACGACTTGGTAAAGCGTCCGGATTCGCCTTTACGCAGGCGGACCCGGAACGGAGAGCCGGATACTAGAACCAGTGGAGGGAGTGTTCCGATGCTTAGTTAAGCTCCACTGCTGTTCCTTCGTCCCCATGAACGCGCACACGCTGTAGTTTATTCGGACTCGGTCCCCCACACACGCACACACACACACACAACGTCCTGCACTAACACACGAAAGGGCCCGGGGTCCGACACCATCGGCCCAACCGAGCGGGATCTCCTGCTCCCTGGTGGGCCCATTTCCCTCAGCTCGCTGGCAGTTCAAACCCTTGAGGGGACTACTGAAACCCACATTATCCAGTCACGTGAGCCGGTCCTGGACCCAGCACAACGTCGTCATGGCTCTGCCAAGCGGGGCAGACGACGCCACCGCAGCTTTGACCTTTTCTGTATAATCTAGAACACGGGCAGGGGCGTGGGCTGTTGTGTGTCTTCAACGGTGCATCACACTTTCGAAACTGATCCCGTGCGATTGCAATAGTAACTACACGCTACACACACACACACACACACAGTTTCTCTGGTGGCCTCTTTGTCACAGAATGTTACGCAGTGGGGAAGTTCTGATGGTATCCAAGGCGACTTGGCACGTATCCCAGTTTACCTCACTTTACCCAGATGCACTATTTGCATGGGTAGCGCCCCCGCCCCCCCCAGGGGTTGGAACAGCCTACTGCAAAGATCCTTCTGATTCTCCTGGTTGCTGAATTCTCCCTTTGTGTCCAACACAAATATAACGCTGCAGCCACACACTGACTACAAGCCAGAAACAAATGTCTTGTGACAATATTCCAAGAACTGAACCTGTAAACTGGACAGAGGGTGGGGGGGGCCCTACAGGAGCGTATGGCCCGCCCTGAGAGGACAGCTATTACAGGCTTTAGGGTTTTAGGAGTGTAAGCAGAAACCTGACAGGTGAGAGACACAGCCCGAGGTGTATTATTCATCAGCAGTGTAATGTGATCTGACTCTCGTGTGTCAGTCCAGGTGGCAGAACAAGGAAGTGAACCCAGCTGTGTTTGCATTGGACAGCGCCATGGTGATGCCGCCCGTGCGCACACTTGCCCGACAGGCGATCCATCCGGAGGAAGGCTCCTGGCCACACGGCTCCCCGCAGTGCCCAGCAAAGCGCGTGTGTTGAAACCAGGACAGAAAGTGTGTGCGTGTGTGTGACACAGTGAGGCGCCGGCACAGAGCCGGCCCCCGCAGGAGGACACGGCCCGACACCGCCACCCTGCTGCGTGACACCGGGGACAAATCTCCCGGTAAGTTTCTCTGCTCTCCCTTCTGTTGGACAAAGGTCTACGCAGCTTCTTTAGGACTCACTGTGCATTTAGTAAGATGTCAGCGGCCAAGATAGAGAAAATGATCTTCCTTTCAAAGACTCTGGGCTACGGATGGGCTCTGCCGTCCAGCTGCCTCGCGGCTACATCAGGAAGCATACAGCGACCACACCCTAACTACACCCACAGTGCTTGCTACTTCTTTACATATGCATATAAAGAGTTTCATTTGGTATTCTCGTTTGATTCGAATACATCGATATCTCAAGTCTCAGGACGAGTATAGGTGGAATGCCTTATCACAGTAAATGAAACAGGACTGCCTTGGAATGTCTGCGGCGTTCCCCGGAGAGCCTTTTATATATAAAGTAAATGCCGGTAAGACGGTAGGCGAAGCTGGAGACGGCCCCCGGGGTTTGTTCGTGGTCATTTGAATATTTGCTAATGTGTTCGCTCCACCGGCGCTCAGCTGACAGGATGGGGGCCTCGCGTCAGGGAATAATTAAAAGTCCTCTAACGTGACCTGTCTTGTAGAGGGGTCCTGGATCTAAATTAACAGCATCGGAGAATTAAAACTACATATACCACAAAGGACAATGTACCCGTACTACAAGAGAGAGAAAAGTAATTCGATTGACAGTAACCTATACATTTAGAAACTGAACTGTACGTATGAGACAGGGTGTATTTAGGGTTTTATACAGTCCCACTCTTTACTACAGACCTGCCAGGTCCCTGCGCTCTGCAGACCAACAGCGTCTGGTGGTACCATGGCAACAAGGACCAGGATCCCTCTGGAGCAGCTTCTCTGGATCCGTTCCTCATTGGTGGAATGATCTGCCTGCTCCTACAAGAGCAGCAGGTTCTGTAGCCGCCTTTAAAAAGCACCTGAAGACGCAGCTCTTCCACCAACACCTGACTGACCATCACTGACTCCTGCTTCCTTTCTACCTTTGCTCATTAACCCCTTCCTCTCCTCAGCTCTGTATCCTGTGCTGGGCTCTGACAGACCAGTTCCTGCTGCTCTGAGGCTTCTTGTTACCTCGTGTTGTTAGAACTGCTGCCATTGTCTTCCTCACGTGCGAGTCGCTTTGGATAAAAGCGTCTGCTGGAGGACTCCATGGAAATGTCCTACAGCTTCTGCTGTGCTTTATTCCATCCGCCTAACTGTTGCTTTATTCCCTGACAGGAGACTTACAGGAAGATGAACTGGGGCTTTTTGGAGAGCGTCCTCAGTGGGGTGAACAGGTACTCCACGGTGATCGGGCGCATCTGGCTCTCTGTGGTCTTCCTCTTCAGGATCTTGGTGTACGTGGCGGCGGCCGAGCAGGTGTGGAAGGACGAGCAGAAGGATTTCGTGTGCAACACCCAGCAGCCCGGCTGCGAGAACGCCTGCTTCGACCGCTTCTTCCCCATCTCGCCGGTGCGCCTCTGGGCGCTGCAGCTCATCATGGTGTCCACCCCGTCCCTGCTGGTGGCCCTGCATGTGGCCTACAGGGAGCACCGGGAGGCCAAACACAGGCGTAAACTGTACAAGGACAAAGGGAGCATCGATGGAGGACTGTTCTGCACCTACACCGTCAGTCTGGTCTTCAAGACAGCCTTCGAGGTGGGCTCCCTGCTCGCCTTCTACTTCCTGTACAACGGCTTCGAGGTGCCCACACTGCTGCGCTGCAGCCAGAGTCCCTGTCCCAACACGGTGGACTGCTACATTTCCAGAGCCACGGAGAAGAAGATCTTCCTCTACATCATGGGCTGCACCTCCATTCTGTGTATCGCTCTGAACTTTGTGGAGCTCCTGTACATCGTTTGGAAGCGGCTGTGGAAGTGTTTCACCAGGCGGTACGTCCCCGCCGAAGAGAAGGCTTTCAGCCACCGCCGGCTGCCTGCTTCCAATGTCAACATGTTTGCCTCCAGTGAGCCCACAGCAAACACAGAGGACGGCAGCACCCAGCCTGCATTCACTGCTGAAAACCAGCCTGTCCAGTCCCAGAGGGCTGGGACCGAGTGAGAGCTACAGCCATTTCCCGGTACAATCGGGCCGGTAAACCGAGAGAGGCTACGGCCCGCTGCCGTGTCGTTTATCAGTGTGAACCCACTCTCATTACACGCTAGCGAGAGGTACGCCGTCCCACTTTGTCTTGTCTAACTCCAGACCGGATCCAGTTGTACTGGAAAAATGAATTCCACAGAGCTCCATTTCAGCCAGGTGGAACGCCTCTCCCCGTTGCTTCTGCCAGTTTTACACATGGAGGCCGTTGACTCACCCTGAGGAGTCCTACCCACAGGGAAAGCGCCTCTGTAGTGTCCTCTGTCGCTCTGGGGGAGACAATATGAAATATATAAAGAGATGATAACCATCTCAGCTTGGGCTTGGAGGGCACTTTACTTGAGTCTTTTCTTTCCTCCTCCTGCTCCGCCACGTTTTTACTTCACTACATTTATCGGACAGCTTTAGTTACTAGTTACTCTACAGGCCAAGAGTTTTACACAGCGTAGAAAATGATGTTTTGTTTTAAATTAAACTCGTTCAACAGAAAATGAATTGGCAACTATTTTCCCTGTAGAAACTCTTCCTGCAGCTTCTCAGGTGAAAATCTGCTGCTTCCCCTCTGGATGATGTTAATGATGTGAAGGCGTCACTTTGGGCTCTGGGTCGCCATGACGGCGTCTCTCACGGTTTCACAAAGCAAACAATCAGCGGACTGATGGAGGAAATAACCAGCAGGTGGATCCATAATGAGAATAATCATCAGCTGCAGTCCGACACCAAACAGCTGAACCTGAGCTCCA
>CM022481.1:717308-759636 GCA_011952105.1 Coreoperca whiteheadi
TAACACTTTAAGGGCTTGTAACACTTTAAGGGCTTTCACTGCTGTAACACTGTAAGGGCTTTCACTGCTCTGACACTTTAAGGGCTTTCACTGCTGTAACACTGTAAGGGTTTTTAATGCCGTAACACTGTAAGGGCTTTTAATGCCGTAACACTGACCTTTACTGAAAGGACATTTCCACCGCAGGACTTGTACTCGGAACAGCGTAACAGAGTGTGATATTACTACTTTCACTTATGTAAAGCATCTGGGTGCTTGCTCGGCCGCTGGTTGTTACTTGATAACATAAAACAAATCAAAAAAAGACATTATGAAATGAAGAAATGCAAACGAAATGTCTCATAGAACCGTGAATTGTGAAATAATCCAATCCACTTTCAAACGGTGAACTGTTAGTTCTTCCTGCTTCACTTTACGACAGTCATTCATTTCATTTCATTCCAGATTTTTTTCAGAATGTCCTTTCTCCAAAGCCGTGTTGATTTCACACCATTTTCACAGTTGTCTTGAATGACAAAGCACAAACAGGACATTTTGAAATAAGATTGGAATATTGTGCCTTCCTGCATGTCGTTTACTACGGAGCACAACAGTGAAAATGATAATTGATATATTTCCAGTTGACCTACTGCTGTTCCTATTTTAATGGCCGGCGTGAATGAATACCGTTTTATTACTTAAACTGCAGTTGTAATCATTTTGGCTGGTAACAAATGACGACTCAGAAATGTAAAACCCCTTAAAAAGGTCCAAGTTGCAGTTTGCCTCTCTTCTTAAAACGTCTCCTTTTGAGAAAGCCCCTGGAAAGGTTTGATATGTTCTTCCTGTTCTGAATCTCATTAATTTGGTCGTTTTTCGCTTCCACTTCGCTCGTGTTCTTTGAGAATGTTCGCACTTTAGCCACCTCGTACGGTTTGGATTCCTTTCTTTTGTGAAGCGCTTTGGAACATTGTTAAGAAAAGTGCTATATAAAGAAAGTTTATTATCTACGGTCGTTACTGGAAGTTAAAAAACCACAGTATGTCACGCTCAGCGGGCCAGCTTGTGGCTGATAACAGCCCGCAGGACAACAGGTTGGGTGTATTCTGAAGGCCAGCAGCCACAGCGTGAACAGGGTCCTGTTCTTCTACGGTTCTACGGACACGTTGTTCTCTCATTTAGCAGCACCGACTGGTTTCCTTGAGAGGATGACCTGACCCAAACGGATATCGTTTTACTGCGATAGTTAGCACGGAACGGTGTGTATGACGCATGGGAAAGAATTTTAAAATACATTTAAATAGGAGTTCAATTTAGCTAGCCTATTAGCTCATCTGTCTTTACCAGCGTTGTGCAGGTGCCGCTTCCGCGGAGAGGTGGGACCAACCTTTACATTTTAGACCCTTCGTTCTCTTCTCATGGAACACTTAAGGTGCGTGTGAACATGTCAAGGGCAACAATAAAGCTGCTCCTCTTTCGCAACATCGTGAACTGCTGACCGCCAGTTCATCCGAGACCACGGGTTACCGCCACGAGCACGTTGTCGGACGCCCCCTCCGCCCTCACCCTGAGCTGAACCCTCCGTTCCCTCCCCCTTTCAAACGGAACACTCACGTTTAACCAAGTATCACATGCTAGGCCCTTGCTATCGGAATAGTTCGGCACTTTGCGAAACAGTACATCTTACATTTAGTGTGCGCATTAAGCAAATAACTACTTCTATAGCATAAAACCAAAGTTAGAAATTCTTTTACAATAAAACACGACAGACACAAGACACAGAAGCGATCTAGAGGAGGACACTGCTTATAATGTGTTGATTGGTGGGCTTTAAAGGTGTCGGTAGGTGTACTTTTGAAATCACGACTACAGCGTAGAGCTCATTTGTTTTTTAATAATTCAGAGACTTCCACAAAATTATTTCCCACTCAGTGCGCGCGCAGCAGCCCCGAACTCCACGCACCATTAAAGGAATCCCGAAACTGCAGCGCAAGCTCAACTAAATGACGAAAACCACGTCAAACTGGTTGTAAAAAAGCTGTTCATTTAATAGTAAGACTGCTGGTGGCAGTGGGTGATTTCAAACTATATACACGAAGCACAATAATCAACATCTTCAAGTCACAAACTACACAACAGTACAGTCCATTTGTCTGGAGGTCCCACAGGGATAATTAAGACACCACGAGCCGATGTCACGTTTCAATTCTCCACAAAACTCTCAGATAACGTTTCGACTTAATAGTCCATAAATAAAAACATGCTATACACTTTTCTAGAAAAAAAGACAAGACAAAAACTGTACAGATAATATTGCAGTATAATAATTCAAAAGAACCGTTTCTTTTAATAACTAGATGTGTAAAAAAAAACATGTCACATGTTGGGCACCGGTCCGCGGCAGACGCGACTCATTCTAGTCCTGAGCTTCTGCTTCACAAAAACAACAGAGAGACCAATTAGTACTTCTTTTCCAATACCACCGTGGGCCACATGTCCTGCAGCTGTCGCAACATAAGGTCAGTGACCCCTGAAACGGCCCCGTCCAGGATTATTTTCACCTTACTAAGAGATTTCAGATTCTGACGGTTGCTGAAGCGGACGCAGGTGCTTCTGGTGTTCGGACTGGAGGTTTTTCTCCAGGCTTCCGGTACGTCAACCTTCCTCGTCAGGGGGTGCTCACATTTATTTGACTCTTCCAGGAACTGTATGAAAGACATTTCAAATCCCATGGGCTTAAACGAGGCCAGCGGGGCACTCTGCTCAGTCATCTCCTCCGGTATTACCGCGGGGCTAGAGGAGTCCGATTCGTCGTCCCGGCTGTAAACTACGTCAATCTTGGTCGTTCGTGGAATTTTCTTGCGTTTCACAATTTTTTCAATCAGTTTTCGTGGACGTCCTCGTTTGCGTTTGAGCACCACAGACCCATCGGAGCTTTCATCGTTTGACAATTTGCTGTCGAACAACGCAGCAGGGATCCCTGCGGTGGTCCTTTTGCGTAGGACGGGCTTTGAATATCCATATTGCCCTTCTTCCAGGCCGGCGTCTGCTGCCAACTCATTGTCCGACAGGTCAGAGGTGTTGTCTGATTTGGAATCATCACTCCTGATGGAGCGGCACTTCTGCCTGGGGACCTTTTTGCAGAATATGAAGTTACTCCGTTGCTGTTCCAGGTACTTCTCTGACAGTCCGTGTCCTATGTAATGTTTTAATATGCTCCGCTCTGATTTCATGACTGACTCACAACCTTTAATCATACAGGGGTATTGTAGAGGAAATTTCTTGGTGCACATTGCAGATGCCTCCACTTTAGACTTTAAGGAGGGTTTTCCATATTTAGTCCAGTGGTTTTTTGACTTACTAACTCGCTTTGTGTCACTTCCCCTCTGCAGGATCTTTTTATTGCTCTCAATGTTTTCCTTCCCATTACTCGTCTTGGTTATTTGGTAATGCAAAGTCTTAGAGTTCTGTTTCATCCCATCTTCTTTTATCTGTTGATTCTTCAGTTTAGGCTGGTACAGGTCCTGGTGCTTTTTCATGACATGTCTGAGCAGGTTTGACTTGGTGGCATACGAGCGGTCACAGCCTTCAATTTCACACTTGAACGAGCCATTTAATTGTTCGGGTTTGGCCAACTTCATATCCTTATGCTGTTCTTTGACGTGCCCTATGTACTTCCAGAACAAAGTGAAGGATGCTGTGCATCCCTGGTGGCCACAAACAAATTTGCCGAGCTTCGTGCCGGACAAGAGAGTGCCAACCTTATCAAGACTGAATTCATGCAGCTGAAGATAATGCTGCAAAAGGTTGGGAACTTCTTGGAAAACCCGGGAGCAGTCTTTGACTTGGCATCTGAATTCGGAAATTTGGGGGATCTCTGCCTCTGGCTCCTCCTCGTCGTGCTCCAGTATTTCATCCAGTCCCTCACTCTGGTCCTGCTCTTTGTTCACCTCCAACGCTGACAAAGCAGACTGGTGGACAGCCCTGTAGTGGAGGATCAGATTATGCTGGATGGTGAAGGCTGCCACACAGCCTTGGTGAACACAGCGATACGGCCTGTACGGACTCATGGCATCCCCCGAGTTGGGCTTCTTCTCTTTCGTCTTCTTGGTAATGTCTATGCTTGGCTTGGCAGGTTGGTTGTCGAGAGACGGAGGCCCGTTGGCCTGGGGCGTGGAGGACAGAGCCTGGGTGAGAGGAGCTGACACTTTGGGCAAATGGCCTCTAACTTGTTGACCACTTGCGTGTTGAGTGGGTACCTTGTTAAAGTCTCTTTGCTGTCCATGTGAACACTGTTCTGCTGCCATCCCTGCTTGTGCTGACAGAAAGGCTGATGGGGAGATCTGGGCCCGTACTGGTGGGGTCATTGCTTGTTTGTGCATGGGAGCGGTTTGCAAGGGATGAATGACTGAGGAGCGACTGTCATCTTGACATTTCTGATTAGTAAGGTCCACGTTAGTACACGGTACAAATGCGTGTGAGGGGCGATCAGGTTTTACTGCACCTTGGAGTGAATACAGTGTTCTGTTCTCCACTGATGAATGAGTAGCCATTGTGGTTTGAGCTGATGGAGCCTGGTTTGTTCCAACAGGCCAGTTTTGAAAAGCAGCAGATTCAGCAGCTTTGGCCAGTTTACGCTTCGAATCTAGCTCTGCAATTTCTTTAGCGGATAATTTGTGAGCTGACTGGTAGTGAGTGCGCAGGTTTGAATTACGAGTGAATCTTTTACTACATTTTTGACACTTGAAAGGAGCATATTGGCCATACCTTTTTTTAACCACATTCACCATCTCAAGTGTGTAGTTGTGCGTTTTGGAGAGGTGTTTCCAAAGCGCTTCACTTGACACAGAACTAAATGTGCAGTTCTTACTGTCACAAGCAAACGGCTTGATAATGACTGGCAACATTGGGCTGCGCAAATCGACCTTTGCAGATCCCGTCTGGAGGTTTGTAGTATTTCGGTTCTGTTTCATGTAAGTCGACATCTGATCAGAAATTTCTCTGACCAAGTCCAGCCTTTCAAATGCACTTTGAATTTCTGTCATCCACTGTTGCTGGCTCTCAGACAACTGAGTGGGCTCAAGATCTGCATCATTTGCCAAGACGCCTGTAGGGCTCAGCATCTCCTGCTGCGGGGTGGACGTCTCTCTGAAACAAGTAAAGCTCTGTGTCCTCAGCAGTTGTTCAATTTCGCCAGATGTCCCTGGGATGATGGCAGAGCTTTCTTCAATGACTTGTCCTTCAATTGCCGAGTCACTCTTTGCATCACCAGACCTTTGATGAAGCCCAGAATTATTGGAAGGACTGCACATTGGGCCAAAAGGCATGGGATTCTTTGAATTGCCATTAGGGTCAGTGTTGCTTGAATGACATGAGCTGTTTCTACGCTGAAAATCGCCAGCCAAAATCTGCTCTCGCAGTCTCTTTTTAATAACTTGTTCAGTTGCCTTCCTTTGCATCTCAGCCTGCTTGCCTCTTGTTGTTGCTGGACTAAGCTGACTATCAGGTAACAGTGTTTGCGTCACTGGATTTGAATCTGTACCTTGTGTCTGAATGGTTGTCTCAGAGTGATAGCCTTCAGAGTGATTCGTGGGAACGCTTCCAGGTACGGCACTGCAAGAGTTTTCTGTAAGAATATGAGTAAGAAGTGGATCAGGGAACTCACTTCCAGCAAATGTATCAACGCTTGGCTGAGAATAATGGCCTGTACTATACGAGTTGTCCTCTTGCTTCAGCTGGACATTTTCTGTATGCTGTATGACTGAGCTCCCCGGCAGACGCTCCCCAGCTCCATAGGGACCGCAAGGGTTTTGGAACAATGGCTGGGGAGCAGGTGTGTGAACAAAAAGATCAGACATGTTGGATTCAGCCATGATTTGTTTAAGAATGTCGTCATTTGACTCACCATTCCCGTATACTGGCAAATTCTCTTGTGGATAAATAGGAGTGGGGTAATCTTTGGTGGCTGTGGAACTATTTGTTCCTGACTGATGGGGCTTCTCCTGATAAACAGCAGCAGGATTACAAGACAACTGCGGCTGTGCGGTGGCAACTGTTTGCTCTGAATTGAGAAGGTCAAGAAACGATGCTGGCAGGTCTGCGTTCAGCTCCGACTCCTCGTACGGTTTGCACGTTGAACGCTTGGACAAATGGCCTCCGAGGGATTTAGGACTATTAAACTGTCTAAAACACCTGCAACAAACAAATTTGCCATCCCTAAGAATAGCTGGCCATTTGGTCCTTTTGCTTCTTCTGGCTCGCTTTTGATTTTCAGAGACAACTGGTCCATTTTGAGGTTGGCTGTTACTGTTTTTTTGGCTTGCACTGTCGGGAGAGATAAAATTGGACTGCACATGATTGTGCATTGATTTGTTTTCTCCTGGTGCCCTGGAACCGGAGACTAAACAGCTTTGCGCCTGTGATATATAAGGCGGAAGAAGGTCTTCTGCTTGTTGTGACACTGCCTTGGCACCGTCCATGTATGCGGGCAAAACTGACTGGGACTCATTTTCCATAAGTGGGGACTGCAAAGACTCTGGTCTGGTCATTGTTGATCCCATCATAGAGCAAGATGGGACAGTAATTGGCAGTGCAGCGCTGGCAGAATCGACTTGTGGCATCACTTGCATGCTAGATGGATAGACTTGGGAAGAGCCACAGTTTTGAATTTGTTCACTTTCAGGGGCTGAGTGCCAATTTTGACTACCTGAAACTTGGGACTGCGCAGTCATTGGATTTGTATCACTTCCTAGCTGAGAGAGAACAATGGGATTTAAAACGTTTTCCATCAAGAGTGAAGCATTCTGGTTGTGGACAGATGAGGAATGGGAATGTAGACTAGAATAGTTTGTGCTTGCACCCATATTAGTATAAGGAGGGGACTGGATAACATTCTGCCTCTGAACTCCACAAACCGGGACTGTGTTGCCCTGCTGGTGCTGAAGTGAGGCGACTGAACTGAGGCGTCCGGCGGACGGTGTGCTCGGTGCTGGAGCGTAGGTTATCTTGATTTTAGTTCGAGCAACCTTCCATTGCTCATAGAAATCTGGATGAACGGTTTTCATGTGCTTGGTAACACTTCTGTAGGAGCTGTAGTGCCTTGTACATGTATCAAATGCACAGTGAAAGCGCTCTCTCTGTCCTGGAGGGGGACCTGTGCAAGTTGAGGACGTTACAGAGTTCTCTGGTCTGTTCCCAGTTAGTGGCTGCGGGGTTACTGTTGGTGGAAGTGGTTGTGACATTGCTGGCTCTATGGAGTTCTGGGGTGGTGATACTGTTAACAGGCTGCTGCTGCACATCGGCCCTTGCTGCCCGGGCAATGGTAAGCTGCGGTCGGAGCTGTAACCCACTGATCCAGTATTGACATTACTGGGGAGCATTTGTGGCTGGCCTCGTGAGACATCTGCATTACAGCCGCGTGGCCTGTTACCTAGATTAGGTTCAAAAGAAGGTAGTGGTTCATTCTGTTGGGGTGGTCTCACATAATCAAATGAGTGGCCACCTGAACCATCTCGGTGTCTATTAGGATCAGACAAGTGGGAGTGTACAGGCCGAATCACACAACTATTTGACGGGCAGGTCGAGAAAGGCGGGTTTTGGGGTTGATGTTTGCCTCTGTTCTGGCCTAAGGTTTCCAAAGGTGCTTGTGAAGATTTCAGCAAACTCTCAATGGACACTGACAGCCTTCCGTGATCTGAACTGACAGGGCTTTCAGTGGTCCAGTTTTCATGGGAATTCTCTTGTTTAAGGGGTGTGCGATTGGAAAGAATTTGTTCAATGAGTGAAGGGCCAGGCTGCATATTTTGTGAGGTCTGTTCAGAAGGTGGGCCCTCCTCTTCTTGAGAGGCATGCCTCTCCTGGTGCACATCCAGCTGCTGTTGTGAATGGAACACCTTCCCACAGTCCACAACTTTACAAGTGAAAGTTTTATAATGTTGTGCCTCGTGGTCATAGAGTTTGAAAGCCTCACTGAAAATCTTTCCACAATTTGGAAACATGCATCTAGCCTTAAAAGTAGAATGTGTTTTCCTGTGTATAAGGAGCTCCGTGTTGGACAAGAAACTTGCCTTGCAGTTCAACTGTATACAGATGTAAGGCCTCACACCACAGTGGACCTGTAAATGATCATTAAGATGGGTGACACTTACAAAGTGGCGGCGGCAGTATTGGCAAACGACCTTTTTGCTTTGCATTTCGAGGAAAGTCTTCGCTTCCTCATTGTCCCCATGCGCTTTAATATGCGCAATGAGATTTTTGAAAAATTTGAAGCTCCTTCTGCATTTTCCAACAGGGCACACATTGTCCTCACTACTCTCTGTGTTGCACCTAGCCACTCCGGCCTGAACATTATTAAGCAATCGGCTATTTTGCCCCAGGGAATCAGCGTTTTCATAAAGTTCATTTTCTGACTTGGCCTTTAACGCTGCAATAACAGGGGCGGTCGTTTTAGAGTTAGCCAATTTCTTGTTGGTTTTCATTGCAGTCAGCCTCTCCTTGCACGACTGCTTAACATGTGACGTCACATGGGGGATTAAAGTGTCTTTTGAGGTAAAGGTCTGAGCACATATCGGGCAGGTGTATATGCCGCTGCTCAGATGAGTCTGCGCGTGGCGTACGATCCTGTGGCCGAGAAACTCCTTGTCACACAGCACACAGTACTGCATATATGCCTGCCAGTTTCTGAACCTGGCAGATATGAAACCTTTTTCTCTCAGTTTTTTCATTTCTCTGTTTTTCTGTTTCTTGTCCGTTATATCTTTTAGTTCATAGGTGCCGCTGACTAAGTGGTCTGGAATATTCTTAAATCCCTCCTGAC
Organism: Coreoperca whiteheadi; assembly: GCA_011952105.1. Classification (NCBI taxonomy): domain Eukaryota; kingdom Metazoa; phylum Chordata; class Actinopteri; order Centrarchiformes; family Sinipercidae; genus Coreoperca; species Coreoperca whiteheadi. The sequence goes on from CM022481.1 coordinate 726,103, forward strand.
TGAGGAAGTCCTCCTCTTCTTCGGGAGCCTCATCATCATTCAGCAAGTCAATGGAGGACACTATGGAAGCTTCTTCACCCATTAGCGATAGACAATTCCGTTTAAGGGTTTTCCAGTCCCAGAACTCCGGGTCAAAGGGCCACTGGGTTTTAAGAACCAGCAGGAGCTCGCAGCGTAGTGAATTGGGAACAGGCATATTCTCCTCCTCTAGTTTTTGATCTGGTTCGTTGTAAAGAGTCTCCACAGCATAGTATGAATCCACTGTGGGCTCCAAGAGGAACTCGGTCAGCTGGCAGGCTCGCTTGACTTCCAGGTCAGTGGGAAGCAGACAGGAAATTGTTTTACACACAGTGGCCTTGGTGCTTCCATCATCGGATTCCATCCTCAGAGCCCTTATGCACATTTCGACGCACACTGGCACGCCAACGCTGGCAATCTATGAAACAGAAGAAGTCGAATAATTCAAAGCTGCCAAACACGTGGAACACAATTATTCTGAAACTCACCTGGGACTTTCACAATTAAAACAAGCTAATTCACTGTTAGAAACGAGAAACACTTTACACTAAATAATCCAGGGTTATCCTGTTTGGCAAAGCAAAGCTACCAACACATGGCTGCTGGTAGATGTAAATTTCTCACATCAGTAACAAATGTGATCGACACCGAATCATTACTTTCATCATAATCGTTATGTCGTGCAGTGTTCACAGCAAACCCACACATTTGACTTTTGAGTACATTAAAAGAGGAATCTTTTCAGTATCAAAAAGTGGGTGATCCCCTGTAGTCCTGAAAGGTGGCTTTGAAAAAAAGACACTGTTCTCCTTTGCGTAGGACAGCAGCTGCAGTCTGCTTCATCCACGGGCTCACTATGCCCCAAACACTCCAGATAAAACGATGATTATCTTCATATAATTTTCCTTGCTAGAAATATAAGAAATGTTTCATATAATTAAACCATCCCTACACCGAGAGAGGGGGGCCACCTGCCATTAAACAGAACAGCCAATCACGTCGCAGGTATAGGGGTATGCTTACAGATAGGGCTGAAACGATTCATCGAGTTACTCGATGACAAAAATTCCTCGGGGCAAAAACGCCGGCCTCGAAGCCTCGTTAAATTCCTATGACGCGCACGCGCAGGGATCTCATTCACGCGACACAGCGCGCGATACATTTTGAACTGAGTTGGCGCGATGGCGGAGAGTAAAGATGTCCATTAACGGCAGAGAAAGTCTAAGTTTGGGATCGTTACATTCACATTTCACCAAGCGTCGCTGAAACAAGGTAACGCAGCCTGAGCCTGCACACTGATGTTGGCCGATTTTAATCCCACGCTGTATCTGTAGCGATGGCATGACGCCGTTTGACTATATGATGTTTAGCTTTGATGTTTTTGATGTCACGGGGCGGCCGTGGCTTGGTGGCAGAACGGTTGCCTGCCAATCGGAAGGTCAGCGGGTCAATCCCCCAGCCATGCGTCGACGTGTCCTTGAGCAAGATACTGAACCCCAAAATGCTCCCGAAGCTGCGCCTTCGGTGTGTGAATGTTCTCATATGTAAGTCGCTTTGGATAAAAGCGTCTGCTAAATGACTAAATGTAATGTTTTTAAGTAAACATTAAAAAAAGCATAAAAAAAGAACCCCTTCACACACGCAGGCACCCTCGTCTGTCTCTCTCTCGCGCCAGTCAGAGCAATCGCAGCAATGCGTCACATATGCTTAGACCTTTATGTAGCCACGCAACAGTAATGTCCGCATGCGTTCCCTGTAAACACCGGGACGTGATGTGGTTTTCCAACGGCGTTCTATTGAAAATGAAGGTCTGTATGTCTGCCGTAGCAAACTGCAATGAAGCAACTAGTCTGACTGGGGCGCCACACTTCCTCGCACACACACACAGGGACATTTTGATGTTTGTTTGGAGATCACAGCTGAAAAAGTCCAGTACCTGTATATAGCGTGCCTGTTTGGCTTGATATTTTATAGTCATTGATTTTTGTTCTCAGGGGGGTCATTAGCAGAAGGTGCAATCCTTTTTTTGTAATGTTCTATTAAGAAGACAAAACTAAGGCCAAATGGCCTTCACTATTCAAGTTTGGATTCATAGTTTTGCATGTTTTACAGTAAGTTGGCTTAACTGTATTGTTCTATAACTGTCGGCGCTGGCACTAATAAACACTAAATGGGTAATAATTGCAATAAACAGGCTTAGTTTGGAGCCAAATGTTGGAGTTGGAATCAATACCTCGGTTTCAGAAATAAAAGCCAAATGCTTGATCATTTTACAGCCACGTCATTTTTCGCTATGCATCATTTGTTTTGGTCGTTTAAAAACACACACAAAGAATTATCCGATGAATCGATCGATTAAGTGCTAGATTAATCGATTACGAAAAGAATCGATAGCTGCAGCCCTACTTACAGACACGGTAGCTGACAAAATGCTGGTAAATGAAATGAGCAGGACAAGCCCCAGGGGAGCAAACTATCATGTCAGCATTTTCCAGCACCGTGCCTTATGACAAAAAAAACAACAACAAAAAACTATGACGTTTTGAATGTTCTACTTCTGATTCGTGAAATGTTCCTCTGTTTGGCAAGGGTTTGCCATGCTCTGACAAAAAAAGCACAGGTTAAAATCACAGTTAACCGCCTGGTTTCTATAACCTTCACTCAGGAGCAAGAAAGCAGCCCTGAAAGAAATAATAACTGGACGTTTTTGGTGATAATATTTCCGGCCGTATTGCCCAGCCCTAGGCTAAACACACTTCCATTTGTCTGCCGTGCCTAGAGCTGAAAAGCTTGGACTCGCTTGGGCGTAAGCGACAAACCTTTTTAGGACCAAGCGAGTCTAATTTGTAAGCGAACACGGCTGCCTGCGAAAACCGTAAAATGCTGACCGCAGCGTTTTGACGAAGACTGGCCCGAAGCATAATGATCAAACAGACAGACCGTGAAAAGGGCGAGTCTGATGCAGGAGGGGGTGTGAACCTGGGGGGCCTTTCACATCCACGTGAAAGCACATGAAATAAAGCGGACCACGGCCGCTGCCGTCTATGCACGCAAAACCGCCTTTCACGCTCCCGTGCTGCTAAAACGACCGCTTTCAACTTAAAGGGCAAGTGTTGTAACGCTCCCCCACGGAGTTCTCCAACACGGAATAGTCGGGAGTTAAAGGGTGATGATAAGTTCTGTTTTTCAGGGGCCCACACGTTGATAATAGCCGACTGTTCACTGACCTCTGATTGGATGACCTTGATGAGGAACAGGATGTGGTAGACGCTTTTGGAAAGCAGCGACATCTGGCGGCATCTGTCGAGGAAGGCCTGCTCTGACGGCTCTAGTCGCTTCAGCAGCTTGCTCCAAAACAGAGTGAGCTCCCTGGTTTGAAGAGAGGAATTCGACTGAATACCGATTCCCGCTCATACTGACCATCAGCCGCTCAACAGCGACACTCCACACTAAGTGATTCATTATGGGCTGTTGGTTTATTTGGACTGAACGAACACATGCAGAGCAACTCCGCTTTCAACTTTACCATCATATCTTTCCAGTGTGATGTTTATTCCCATCAGCATTATATCACATTGTACAGACTTACTAGGACAAACACCCTGTCAAGGACATAAAACTAGAACGCTCTATATAGACGAGCGTCAACTGGGGCGGCGTGTGTGTCCTTACCAAGCACAGTATGTGTCTCCTCGGAGAAGCTGTCGGGTCAGGAAGGCTGAACATAAACTGAAGGCTTCCCTCTCGTCTCCGTCTGACTCCAGGTTGCAGATCATCTCTAGCGAATCGCGGCAGTCCTCCTTCGAAAGCTGCACAGACGGACGCCACGTATACAGTGACAATGGATACGCAGGCAAGGGAACACCCACGAGCGTCATCATCCAATGTGTTTAAAGTGATCGGAGACACCAGAAACGCCTCCGACGCGGACAGCCTCATACATTGCTTTGGAGCGCAGTCTGCCATCTTGTGGATGAGGAACTTATTACGGGAAAAGGTCTAAACGTTACAGGCTCGGTGGGGAGGCACAGCACAGATGGCAGAAGAGTACAGCTCGAGTAAAGAGTAAACATGCAACCAACATCATTCAACGCTCTACTGGGCGGGATCACACCCTTTTATGCTCAAGTGACACTTTGTCAAGCTCTTTCCTGCGTGTTATCATATACAAATAGTATAGTAGCAGTAGTTTCAGCTATGGAGCTGCCCTTACCTCGTCCATCAGCTGATCCTGTGCTGCGGTAGCACAGAGGCAGACAAGGTACATCTGCTTGAAAGGTCCCTTCCCTTGGAAGGCAGGACACTCCGAGCACGTCTTTGCCAGCAGTGCAGCCTTCCCCAGCTGATTCTCCTTCATCAGCTGCTTCACTCTCATCTGCAACAGGACCTGCCCCTCCTGCACCAGGAACTCCTCGACTGAAAACCAGTGGGGGTATTGATAGTGACCTTTTATTCTGGTTACATACATTTTGTTTAAAAATGGGTTTTACATGCGCAACAATAACTTCAACCAAATGCCGGAAATACTCGACACTTTCATATGTTCTTCTATACATACGACCACCCGAGTGCATCAGCGGTTCTCCTGCACGCTGGCTCGGATGACGTTTCACCGCCAACATATTCAGTAAAACAAAACACTGGATCACACGTCTCACGTCAGCGCAGTCGTCGGCCCCGGTTCAGACCTGGCACTGGATCTGAATATTGTCACACAGACCGGTGCGCGAAGTCCGAAGACCCGCGCAGGAACTCACCTTGTGTCGTCTGTAGGTTGTCATTGGACAGAAGGCCTTGCAGGACACTGTTACTCCAAACACCATCGTGCTGGGCCAAAGCAGACAGCAGGGACAGCTGAGTGATCCCCTTCTCCTGCAGCTTACTGCAGGCAAACTGCACACAAAAGGAAACCTCCATGACTTAAAGGCGCAATGCACAAACTATTTAACAGGGGTGGAAGCAGCACGTGTATTCGGTACCGGACGTTCGCTTCAATGTGGGACATCCTCACATCGGCACGCCCTGCGAGCAGAACTATTGCTGTCAAATAGTCCATTCATGTCGAACAGAAATTCTAGAGTGCAGGTTTTAGCCGGAAACGTTTTGATAGAGCACCGGTTGCTGCCTGTAGCGTGCTGCTTGGCTTAGCCCGGTTAGCCGTGCCGTGTCGCTGACTCAGAACGTTCAACCCAAATGAGAGCGCCTTAGAGCCTCTGTCTGGGAGCATCCCGGTTTCCCTGTTAGTCACGACGGGCGGGCAGCCACGAGGGTCAGACTGTGCGTCGACACGGTGCGACCGAAGTCGGGCGCGTCTGCGGAAACGCTAAAAAGCACGTCTTCCCGACGGCACCACCCGTCATGTGTTGGTGAGCCGAGCGGGACAGAAGGAGGCAGGAAGGCAGCGTTCAGGCAGCCGCTCGCTGCGGATTCGGACCGGAGCGGTGACTGACGCTACAGGAGAGTTCGCCGCTTGCAGACATGCGGCCGCACTCCGTCACAAAGACTATAAAGAATTTCAGCATAAGGTCCAAGAGCTTGAGCCTCGTTACAAGGGGCCTTCACGTAGCGTTTCAGTCCGCCCGTTGGGCTGCTCTGTGGAAACCAAACTGCAGCTGAATTACCTTTTCTTACTGACAGTATTTGAGTGCTTCGACGGTTACAGCAAGAATCCTGGCCAATGAGCCGCTGTTTCGTGTTCACATTTTTCACAGCAAATTAGAAAAATTATTCTTTTGGTTTTGCTGCTGTACCCAAAACGCACCGAGACCCTAAAGGTGTGTTCACCCACCGCGCGAGTAAATCGCGCTATTCGCGTTCAGTTGGACGCTTGAACATTTTGAGTTTACTCGCTTCATTGGCGCGTGAAATCCGCTCCGTTCGCGTGTACGTTTCTACACGCCAGACGCGTCCTTACTCACTTTTGTCCAGAGGTTTCCTGTTTCTATAACAATAGGAGGACGTATCGTACAGCTCCGAGTATCCACACACAGACGCAATTATTTTATCCTCTCTCTCTCTCTTATTGCGGGTCCAACTAACCTGTTCAGGTGCACGCCGCCACCTACTGTAGCGGGGTCTGCAACTATTATTTTAGCCTCCATTGTCGTTTGGATTTCTGCCTCGCTCCTAATCACGTCACTACTCGAGCAAGCTCCTGATTGGTTAACGCGGCCGCAAAATGTCAATTCGCGTCTTTGCCTTGACTTAACACGTAAAACATTCGCGCAAGTGTTTTACATGTTAAGTGTGAACGCACCTTAAGACCGAGGTACATACTGAACAGTGAGTTTTGTGGACCGTTGCACCCCTACTACTTAGTCCAGGTTTTGGTACGGTTTCAATTGCAACTGAAGAGCAAGTTTATGGAACCCTAACTAATTGGTTAACTAAAGGCAGTGAACCTTGCATAGGATGGAGTAAATGTAGTTTGAAGTTTCTCACTTGAACCCGAGGTTGTGGACATTTTGAAAGCTGAGATATTTCAACCCTAAATCACTTTCATACTGTATAAACAAAGGGGGTTGTGGATTGACGATGCTTTGTCAATCCACAACTAAGGTTGTGGAAGAAACGCAAGTTCTAGCCTTGCATTTTCTAAAATAAATCCACATTTCCTTCTTTAAATGAGAATCCTCTGCTTTACCTGCACAGATGACTTGAATTCTTTCCATAAGCCATACGGAACGTCCTTTAAGGAGAGCAAAAGCTCCACAAAACTCCTACAAAACAAATAGGAAGTCAACAAAAACATGACACTGATCTTTGCTTTAAAACATGAGTGCCAAAACGTGACAGCGTTAACAAGAAAGCTATCATTTATTTAGCTTTTGTAAGAGCGCTGCTTTCAGCATAATGATTATTGATTATGGGTGTAAACCCTATAGCTTATTCACAGTTCATCCTATTGTAATGGCACTTACAGTGAGAGCCTCTCGACCACAAGAGGAACATTTTCACACTGCAGGGAGAGGTACGGAGAGGCCTGGGCGTAGCTCAGCAGGGCAGCTATGTACACTTCCACCAGCGGCAAAGGCTCTTCCTCTACCCTCCAACGGCCTGCGTAGTCCAGCAGCGTCTATAGAGGGGAAGCACAGTGTAAAGAGACTGTTTGCACTGGGAACTTTTACAAACAGTTTAAAAAGAAAAACAGGAGGTTGGGTATTTAGCAGAGTCCGACCAATTTATCGGTAGGCCGATACACACATATATATATATATATGTAATCGCAGATATATATATCGTGTCAGACCAGCAGTGACAGTGCTACGACTCAATAAACTCACTGTTGATGGGTCCAGGGGACGCACCACATTTTCCCCTGATAGAGCTACATTGTGAACCAAAAATGTGTGTTGAAATCATAGAAATAAACCAAAGAAACCTCGGTGTCAAAAAACCTGTTTCTTACCTTATCTTGTGCATAGACTGTATCTCTCCAGCGCCAAACAGGAAGCAGCAAACCGCGTAGTTACCTTGGTAACGAGCGGAAAAAAAAACACTCCTCAAATGCGTCACGCACACACGACAGACGGTGAATTAACGGTGTTCGGAGTCCGTGTATCCGACCCACCAACCTGCACGTACTTTACGGAGAAGCCTTCACCTTTTTAACGCTCGCCTCTCGTTCCCACTCTCCTCTCCCGCTAAAACAGCGCCGCTAAACAACGGAGGCTGGCAGCGAGTTGAGACGACAAAATCCAAAACGTGAAGTGAGGAAAGCATGCAAGTACGGAAATACAGTTCATCTTCGTGGATTATATTGATGCCAAATGACAAGACGACCGTCGACATGACGCCTTTTATCCTGCGTTCCTCGAGTCGTGTGCGCCGGACGTCGTGGACGGGCTTGAGCCATTATTCCATGCCTGCGGTTCGGGGGACGAGTGGAAGAAGAGGTTGGTCTCAGGGTGCACTGACGGAGCTGCCGTCGGTGTGCGAGTCTAGAACGGGGTCACTCCCAAATTACGTTGGATTGTGGCCATCTGGGATTCCCTTGAGCACCGCGTCAAATCAGCTGAGTGCATGCTTCCATACTGTGCAACATTTAATTGCGCCGTTGTTACGTTGCAAAGCTGTCATTTCCAAAAAGGGGGTGCAAAAAGAACGGAACTAAAGAAGATGCGTACTGAGACAGGAATCATTTGTGAAAGTTTCACAATATCCGATGGGCTGCGTGAAGGCGAGATACACTGTTAAAAACATGGAGGCTTCTACCTGCCAGTCACATTCAAGTGGCTGCAAGTGATGACCGTGACCTGACACACATCTGCACAGAGCGCTTTCTGTGTTGCCTGGCCAACTTGTTGGGTCACTGGAAACACTTTGCAATTCACCTCCTTCAGGTTCCAGCGACATCATTTGACTACTGCTGAATGCAAAGGTGAGCTCATGGTAGCGGTTGGACAGCGGACACCTCTGCTTGACAACGAACAGAGACCGTTTCAAATGCTGATGCAGACATGGATAAGGTTGAGGTGTTGAGGCCTCATTCAGGAGTTTGAAAGCAAGTCATGTGATCACTTTGAGCAATTTTTAGAGCCTTCAATTTGGCCTCAGGATATGCAAGACTTGCACAGTTTTGGCAACGCAACACTTGACAACATAATTCAGAAACATGAAGCCTGCTTGTGTGTTGACCGAGGCTCCGCCGAAAGAGAACGGTGCGTTTGAAGCGAGCAGGAAACACGGCTGGCGTCTTCCTCTGTGAAGGACTTGGGCAACATGGTGAAGACAAGCAATCCTGATATCTACACCAACATTCACAAAGTCCTTGCAAGTCCAGATCCTGCCGGTGAGACTCTCGCCTCATCTGGTGCACAGTCGCTCGTCTAAGATAGCAGAGGGTTTTGGCCCAAAGCCAGCTGTTCACTTGTAGATGCAAACAGCAAATCACCGGCTTAACCCGGGAGGAAGAAGCAGGCCTACACCATCACCTACCGTGTTTGAGAGAAAAGGAGATTCTGAGCAGAGCGGTCGGGAGGAACGTGACGACGACAGCTTGTAGGACAAATGTCCTGAAGCAAAGTGTGAGGAGAAAGCAGCATGAGAGAGCATGCTCCCCTGAGAACCGGGCCGAAAACAGTTACGTGCACCGCTGCATATAACATCAAACATGAGCTTAATACCACTAGTTGTCAAATACACAAATCTTATTGGGGACCACCTACATGGAAAACCTATCAACATCACCAGTAAAATACAGCTCGTGTCATGAAATGTCACCGCCACCTCACTAATGCTTAAAACTACCAACAAACCACCACGTTCTCAACAGACACATCACAAACACTAACAAAAGACACTTAACTTAAACCGCTTTCAGCACTAGGCTGAGCATGCTGGGAAATGTGGGCCGTTGCTACGGCTACAATACTCTCAGAACCGCGCAGCACATTTAGTGCAGTGCCGCCTGTATAGTGCTGTGTGAAATACATTGGTATTGGAACCCATCACTTCCCCCTTTCAATATAACTCTGTCACTCATGCTTATCACAAGGTAGCTACAGTTTGTCTGTCAGTCCCGGGCAGAGCGGTGGGACAGCGCTGCTGCTTGCCGACTGACGTCTGGCCGAGCTGAAGAGCTGGAGGAACAAACGCCTGGAGCCAGACCCGATTCTGCTCTGTTCCAGAGGGAGGAGAGCCTTTGGGATTTATCGTCAACCTCGCTTCTTAACCTGTCCGCAGCAGCGAGCGGAGACGCTCGCCTCCACTGTTGGAATTCTAGCTGCCTTGTCTCAGCCAGCAGTAACCGATTCGTGGCAAGCTAAGACAAACAGTTAGACTTCATACAGACAGCTTTCGTTTGAGCTTGTTTGGAACAATTCCCCGTTAGCCGAGCTAGCTCGCTGTGCTGGTGTAAAACATAGGAAGGACTGCAGACAGAGCTCGCTGAACATATCGATAGTGTTGGCTTCTTACTCGGAGGTTTTAGTGCGCCTACTGACAGTAACAACATGGCTCACTCCTTAGCTACTTCTATAAAAAGATGATGTGTTTAATTCTTGACTGATTGAGCAAGTCGTCGCTAGATTTACTTGCCTGACGTGGAATTTTACTTGTCCAGGGCAACCCTAATTGTTGATCCCTGTGTGTAAAGTTGTTACTGTGAAAAAATACGGCCCTACCATAAAACACAAACTTTTTGAATGGAGTTTGGTTTAACAGTCTGTCCACCGGAAACACCGGGGCGCAGAGGGTATTTTAACATGAACACTTACCATAAATTGAGCTGACCTCAGATCTAATAATGATCCTTGTAAGAATCTGGGCTAAAACCGACCTGTTTTCTACTTCTCGGCTTGTAGAGAGACAGCGGTCGCTTTGGCACAGCGATGTAATTCATTTACGGTAACTTCACATTGGACAGACTATTAAAATAGCAAAAAATAAAGCGTCTTCAGGACATAAAAAGTGAGAAATACATTATCTGGAGATTCAGTATGATATGTCAGGTTAGTCCGCTTTCTACCTTTATTCATTGTCCCCATAGAACGACGGCAATCACTGATCGGCAACGACATAGCATAATTGTTTGCCTGACTAGCCATAGGATTAGGGCTCCTAATAGCTAAAAAGCAATACAGTATTCTTATTGTATGCTATTATATTGGCAAAGACCTCGGAATTTGCATTTACCACCAGTCAAATGAGAGGGGCTGGGGCTTCACCCAGGGGCAAAGAACCCAGAAGCGCTGCTCTCATCTATGACGCATCACGACTCGGGGGACTCGGGACAGAAACGACTGCCTGCCAAAAGCCCACAGGGCTCAGCATTAAGACAGTCACGATTTGGGTCCAAACGCTATAATGAGCTGATTTCCAGTAGTTCTGAACCTTAGTTTACCTTCAACATGACACATTGATCATATATCGGAATCCCAAGTCCACTTCGTTCCTAAAGAAGAGCGAGATTCAGATGAGCGAAGCATATTTTTTACTAGCCAAAATTGCCTTTCTGTGGCACATATACATTTGTTTCAGCACATTTCATTGAGATAAGAAGGTATTACATTGAATACAAACTTAGAAAGAGGTCGGAGCTAAATCTGAAGCAAATTTCAATAGACTGACCAAAGGTCAATTAATTCAAGCCTTAATACAACTCGAAGCTTGACTCAAACATCTACTAACGTATTTGCCATTAAATGTACTTAAGGGCCAAATCTAAAAGTAATGGATCAATTCAGGACTTTGACGCAGGGGCTCGTTTCCTGTGTGAAATCAATAATCAGTGTTGATTGGAATAAGGATGTAGTTACTCTAACTCAAACGGTCTTTTCCTAAAGCAGCGCGTCAGTCAATGACTCCGCATAGTTTCTTATTGCAGGACTGTTTTGGTACAAACATTTACCCGCCGACCCGGAAAATCTACCTGCATTTGGCGCCTGGCGGGGGTTCACGTCGGCCCCCCGTCACCCTGCGTACATTTTTGCAGCAGTCATGTCCGACCCTTGACATCTCAAAAGAAAAGCACCTTTGGGACGTGGCGGAGGGTGCGAATTCCAGCATGGAAGTGCAGGCGACAAATCTGCAGCTAGTGCATGGTGCTATCATGTCAACATGGGCCGACATCGCTAAGGAACGTTTCCAGCGCCTTGGTGAATACATGCTACGAGGAATTCAGTCTGTTCTGGGGCCAAAGGGGGGGGGGGGGGGGGGTCCTGCCCAGGATTAATAATGTATACCCAATAAAGTGGCCACTGAGTGCATGTACAACACAAGCCAAGTAATGAGTCTGAGACCCCATTTACTATTGCACGTCTAATTCATTACTTTTGTGGCATCGCCCTGAGAGCTGGAGAAGCTCAAATTTAATTCTGACTGTGTTCAAACATTGGAAACACCCAGTTGTTCTGGAATCAGTATCAAAGCAGGATATCACTGGAATCAGTGTGTGGCAGGTGGCTTTGCGAATCAGTGGATTCTGGTCCAGTGTCTCCACACGATTAACGCCCGCATGCATCTTCATTTTACTGCCACAGCACTGGGTCTCACTTCATGCTCGGTCCTTCCAACAAACCCGCTCGCCAAGAGGAGCACTACCACGGGAGGCGAGACGCTTGGTGCGGACCCGCCCGCCCGCAAAAACACGCTGCACACGCATCTGTAGCCGCCGAACGGCGCAAATGGCTTCCGAATGGGCAACGTTCAGACCCCTGGAAGGACTGGCCGCGCGTGAGGCTGCGCGGCTTCCAGCACGCAGCTGTGGCGGTGGGCGCCGTGCCTCTTCTGCAGAAGCGTGCGTTTGATTCGGCACGTACACACACGAAAATCGTCGCGGGAAACACGCACAAATGCGTGGCCCTCTCCCGTCGCTTCGAACTCGCTCCAGTCCACGCGACGAAGTCCACTTAAGAAGGCCACGTCGCTGTTGCCCGTAGAATCTTGGCCACCGGCAACAACACACCCCACTCCGAGGCACGGCCGACTCGTTGGGGTGTCCCGGGATCTGCTACGGCCACACACCATCGGCGGAATCATTCCCACGGGCACGCGCATGTAGCCAAACACAGGCGGCTGAAAGCTAACGCTGCAAGAAGTGCAGGCGGCGTCTCGGCTCTGCTGCCGTGCACCTGGGGAATGTCAGCCCCCTGGACCAAACACAAGAACAGGCTGTCACCTGTGTGTTGGCGCCAGTGTACGCTACACAACTAGATAGCGTTATTACGTGTCCAAATACATGGTTACCTGCAGCCGCAGCTAGCATGTGCTAGTGGCTAGCTGTAGCGTTAGATGAGCTAACGTTAACGTAGCCATGTCAACGGTCAGCTTGAGTCCTATTTATACGTTCTACCTCGTCGATTAGCCGAAGTTTAACTACTGCACATGCTTTTATTCTGCAACGGCCACGGGGCAAAACACGAAATACAACCGCCTGTCCAGTCGAGCATAGTTCGGCTCTGAAATCAAACCTGTATCTGGGTTATCCAGGAACCAAGACGTACCGTTATTATTAATGCTATCTGGCTAGCTTGTTGGCTAAAGGGGCCTAACGTTGACGGAAATTAACTCACCGCACAAAACTCTTGGCAATACTCAGAAGAGGATTGGGCTGGCGAGTTGCTGCTTCCTCTAACCACGACTTCTTGCAGCCGCTGCAGCCGCTGTCTGAGCTCCCCGATCGTTTCACTGATTCCGTTCTCAGGACGGAGATCCTGCTCGGCCTCCTCGTCCGCCATCTTCACACCCAGCTCCAGCGCGTAGCGCTACGCAAGCAGCGCGGGGGACGTTTACGTAGCGATGCAGACGCCGTCGTGACTGCGCTGCTTCTTCTTCTTTCGTTTTCTGGCGGGGGGGCATAACCTCGGGATTGCTGTAGAAGACCGATGACCCCCTTCCCCCAACTTATGTTTCCCAGCTGAACGTAAACAGCTCCCTGCATTCTGCTTTTATGTTGCGGAGTATTATGTCTGTGTAACCCTTTTTAGACCCGACATCATGTTTCCTCTTCCTCTTTTTACATTATTTATTGCATTCAATAAAATACAACATGACTGAATTAATAAAGAGAATAAACAGATTGACTGGAAAAAGAAATATGTGGCTTGTAGCATTTTTGATTAGGCCATATACATTTCTGACATTTTGCTGAATGAGTTGTTAGTATTGTGCAACAGTGCACATCACAGATGCAGGGCTGTAGCCAGGATTTTAGAAACACCAGGTCCAAAACCTGCTATAGCCCCCCGAAAATGTTTTTTCATTTCCCTGCTGTAAACATGTTCACTGTGAGGCGTTTGGAGAGCAAAGACTGGATGGCATCAGCTTGACAACCACGTCAGGGGGCAGAGGCATACATGACCTGTAACTCAGGCTGAACGTTGCCATGGAGGATCCACGCTCCAATGTGGAGGCACAGACCGCCGGCCCCTCTCTCTGGGACTCGTCTCTGACCTGCCAAAGTGGACTTAAATGCTCTAGTCAGATTATATACACCTTCTTTATTTCATCTGCGTGTTCGAGGTTGTGGAATTGTAGAAACGTGTCACAGTAGGCAAAATGTGTGTCACACAATAACCCTCTATGATTCCACCATAGCTCCGCTCGGTGTGTGTGTGTGTGGGTTCCTCTGGAAGGACATATATATGTCTCTGTGGTAACCACATAGTCCGCATTGGTCCAGGTCACTTTCTGTGTGTGTTGAGCAGCACAGGGACACAATGCTAATCCTGTCCTGGGCCACTGCGTCCCCCCCCCCTCGAGTGCAAGCCCCTGGACGGTTCCACTTCTTGAAATGGATGTATTAGGAGAACTGGCTATGGTGTTCTGAGATGGTGACCCGTTCATTCCAATGAACGTTGCTGACAGACATTCATGGTTCCCAGATGACGTATCCCCATGACATCGCTGAACCCCCCGGCCTTCCCTCGAGCGTGCGCTTCACGGCGGTTGGTTTGTCGGAGTGAAACGTTTCGACAATGACTGTGACGGGAAAGTTGGTAAACCCGTTCCTGTTCCCCTTGAGATGAATTGTTATCACGGTTGTGATAATTAACAATTAGCAACAACAAATCAGCTACTTAACAAACGTTACCAACCCTGTGTTTGGATTTATTATTATTAGGGTCTTAACAGCAGCAGTGCTGGAACTCCATTGTTTTTTCTGTGTTTATTACCGTTCTTCTTCTTGTGGTTATCACTCCTGATTGCGCGCAGGAGAGAAAGTTAGTGTTGAGATCTAGTCAAATACAAACAATAATTCACGTTGCCCCCCCCCTTGACAGTGCAGCACAATGAAACCTTGCTAAGCTGGCCGGATGTTTGACCAGTTGTTCACTTCCGCATTCGAATATAGGGCGAACATCGCCCTCCCGGGGGTGGAGCTCGCTGCCACATAGCGGCGTGGTCGGTCGACCCTGGGGAGGTTGCGCCTCTGCCCCCTCCCCTAAATGTGTGTCTTTAGGGGAGGGGCCTGCTGCTGTCACGCCACGCGCAGACATGAAATGTAAATGGACTGTACTTTCTAGTCGTCCGACTACTCAAAGCGCTTTCACACTACAGATCACATTTACCCAGACACACACATTCACACACTGATGGCAGGAGCTGACTGCCCATCAGTACAAATTAAACTAACCATTCACACACACACACACACACACACACACACACACTGAAGGTGCAGCTTCGGGAGCATTTTGGGGTTCAGTAGCTTGCTCAAGGATACTTCGACACGTGGCTGGGGGAAGCCGGGATCGAACCGCCGACCTTCAAATTAGGATTTCTCCAGGCAGTACATAGTAAGGGAGCTGAAAATACAGACAGGCTTTGCCAGTTCATTGTTTTTGAACAGAGAGAGCACAAATGATAATGAATTAAAGCTAAGTAATGAACGAATAGTTCATTGCAAGAATTCTTTTATGTTGAAAAACCGGATACATTGTTTGTTAAGATGTAACTTTTGTTCTTGAAAAGCACTCCATATTGCCAGTAGACGGACTGCAAGTCAGTTAAACGTTCCCTTTGGCGCTTTCAGCCTCACACCTTTGCACGCTCTTTTCTCTCGAGTAGCTTTTTTTAAAAGCCAGTATGAAATTGTCGTTGAAGCTGGCGTACAGCAGGGGGTTGACGAGAGAGTTGACGTAACCCAGTCAAGTGAGGATGCCCGAGAGCAGCTGAGAAGGCTGCAACACTTGCAGGCCCACCAGGAGCTCCTCTAAAAAGAAAGGCAGCCAGCAGATGATGAAGGCCCCGAGGATGAGGCCGAGGCCGAGGCCGAGGACTCGCGCTGCCTTCCTCACGCGTGAGTTACATATCCCGTTCTTCTCATCCCTGCCCATCTCAAAGGATGGGACGTGGATAGTGGTGTTGAGTTTGTCAGCAGCCAGTGTGGGATCTGAGTTGGACACACAAAATGTGTGGGAGACACGCCAGCGGTCTACAGAGTTCTGCCTGTCCATGCTGTGGCTGCTGCGTTGTAAATCCTGTCGAATAAGATGAGAATGAAGATCATGGGAACGTAAAATGCCCCCAAAGTAGAGTATATAGTGTATCCCAGGTGGTCATGGTCTACGATGCGCTGTTGGAGGCTGCCACTGCTGGGCCTCTGCCGCCAGAATACGGGAGGCATGGATATGATCCAGACTATTCCCACCTTGACAGCGGCGCGGCAGGCCGACCTCCTGCGAGCATACTCGATAGCTTTCGTGATGGCCCAGTAGCGGCCCACGGCGATGACACGCAGGTGTAGGGTGGAGCAGGTGCAGCGGGTCATGTCCATGCTCCGCCACATCTTGCATATCACCTGAGCCAGGCACCACGTCTCCATGGCGATGTAGAGGAAGCCACCAGGAAGTCGGTGACGGCCAGAGGGCAGATGAGGTAGTTGGCGGGCAGGTGGTGCAGAAGGCGACTATGACAGCGGCGTTGATGAGCGCAGCGGAGAGGGGGAGGAGGCCGAGAACCAGCACCACCACCGCCATGCCGCAGGCTGCTGGCAGGTGGGCCGGATGATGTTGGGACTCGAGGTGCTCCCCCATGGGTAGCTTTCCATGTCCATCGCTGGCCGGCAGGCTGGCTGGCTGGCTGGCTGGCCGGCCCCCCCCCCCCGGAATCACACCCAGGGACAAAGTGATTTCTCAAGGGTCAAAGGTAAGTCTGAAACAACAAAACAGGCAAATAGTACATTAGCGACAGACAAAGTGCACTTTTGGTGCTCTGTACCAGGTGCGGGGTGCGTCCTGCCTTCCACACAATGCATGCTGGGATACTCTGCAAACGACTCTGACCCTGAACAGTAACCTATTGGCGAAGAGAATGGAAATATATAGTGCTTTGTTTCTGTCTGGAACTTTGGTCCAGCACAAGAGTATCTTACTAAATAAAAGGTCAGATTGCAATGCAATTTCCATGGCTATTCATGGTCCCACGTGGGTCAATCCCAGTGTTCTGGTAATGTTTTTCCCTTGCACCACGAAAGTTAAAATAGAGTTTTTGAATGCAGAAAAGTGCTAATATTTCATGTGCGCAATCTGTGCACAAATGGAGGCACTTTAAGGCCCAGAGGACACATAAAGGCTTCAACAGGCAGCCACTCTGGATCGCAATGTGTTTATTAAAGTGTGGCCTCTTCCTCAGGCACCATCAAGACGTTACTGTGAGAGAAAAAGCAGGAGGTGATATGATAAGCACATCCTAACAAGCTGGTAAAGAACAAACCAACAGTGGGGTGCTCACACTGTTGAACAGGTGTGATAAACAAGTGGTTTAGCCTGGGAACACTTTTCCCCTGCCCAATGAGGAGTTTTAGTGTAGTTTAGCTTAATGTACTTGGCACAATGAGAGAGGGGGCCCCCAGGAAATAGATCTCTGCAAAATGTCAAGGGGGACACAATGAACTGCAAGACTTATTGCCAGTGTGGTCCAATGTGGCCTCGGTGACATCACACACCATCAAATCCATACAACAAATGCAATATGGATCACCAACAATCAAGTTTCCCATAAGCCACAATTTCACTTTCCTTCTAAAACTGTGGTGCTTACCTATTTTCTGGTAACTTATTCCAATTTCTGGCAACCACGGAATCCTGTTTGTATTGAACCGTGGCAAGCACAGGTCAGGAAGAGGGGCGTGACACGCCACGCCGTTCCACAGCTGGAAGGGGAGCCGCGGACGTAACACCTTAACCATTCAGCCATTGGGACAAGACGTGAACGCTCGCTGTGGCCTAACGAGTAATATTAGCTGGGTCATTCAAGTCATTGTGGAGCAAAATGCCAGTTTTTGCTCTAAATGTAATCAATTCTATGAGCTTTAACCATACCAGTACTGTCTTACTTTACATTGAGGCTGGCTATAAACTGTGTTTCATTACACAAATCAATTTGTCTCTGAAAATAATGTCAGAACTCTCTCAGAAAGAGTCCTTCAGAGCAAATACATAAATATATATTTAAAGTGGGATTTTTGCAGCAACAATGAAACTTTTAGCTTTAAATTTCATCAGTTGTGCCTCTCTCTGATGCTCATTCTGATTGAACATAGACACATTGAATGATTTCATTTCCAGATTTAAAGCAGAGAAAAACATCTCAAGGCCGATGTTCACACAGATTAGCAAAGGGCCCCACCGTGCACAGGCCCAGGGGCCCGAGGGGGCCCTTAGTCCAGAGCCTGTATTTGCAGTCACTATAATTAACATTTCTTGTTGGAAAGTGGAAAGACTGATATTTATTTTTATTGTAGTCTATCTTTCTTTTCCTACATATTACAGCTGAAGAGTGCGTACGACGGCAACATTGAGTCTACATTAACACGAATAAAGCAATCTAAATATGTGACAACAATAATCTTAAATCAAAGTCTACGTTTTTGCTTGTTCCTGAGCTTTCAACTGCATCTCAGCTATCTCTTTAACAGCTATCTACACGGCCCGTCTTCATCTCCAGCAATACCGAAATACTGAAGTTCAGGTGCAGATTTCAACCAACGGCAGCACATTGACTGCAAAAAAGGAGACGCAAAACCACAAGTGGCACCGTTTGTCTTTTTAAATCGCAATCAAAAAAAAAAAAGGTGTGCCATGATTTTCTGGTGAACCCATCCTCCTTTTTGTTGTCACCTTTGGCTTCTGCATCAGGAGCACGTCCTTTGTTTTTTCAGACCCTGGCAGCATTTTCCCCCCAATCGCGTTTATACCGAAGTATTTAGGATTGAGCCATTTTCTCCGCAAAAACAAACTGATTTTCAGTGTTTTTATTATGTGGTTATTCCATATGAATGAAGCTCATCTCCCACCTTTCCAAACGGAACACACGGCATGCTGATGGAAGCATCCACTGGGAAGAGGTCAAAGGTCATCGAGCAGGAGTCAGTGGACGGCCGCAGGAAGGTCGAGGAGGACACTCACATCTGACACCAGACAACATCTTGGAACAGAGACAGGGGTTACCACTCCCCCCCCCCCCACCTCATGTACTCATGTACTGTCGTGTGGGAGATGAGTGGAAGGGAAGGAGGACCCCAAATGCAGACGGCTTACGTGGAGCAGGTGAGGGTTTATTTAGTGTCCCAACAGACAACATGCATGGAATCAGGCAGTGACAGTCCAAAAAAACCAAGAGTGAGGCAAAAGTCCAAAAAGCCACCAAATCCTGATCCAAAAGAAAGGGAAACACGCTGGAAATCCAACACAAAAGGGAATAAAACGCAGGGACGATACAGCAGGGAGGTACAACAATGATCCAGCACTAGGACAGGGAGTCACACCAACTAAATACACTTAGGGGAGGTGAAGACAACGAGGCACAGGTGCAGGACAAACACAGGTGAAAACAATCAGGGAATCAGGGGCAGGAAGTAAAATAAAGCAAAATAAAACAGGAAGTCTAAGAACAAAACTAAAACAGACTAAACAGACAATGACTCAAAACCATGAACATACAAAACTCAGACTATAGTGACAAGGAAACGGCAATCATCAAACAAACACACCCTATACAACCCAAAACCACAACACTGACAGTGACATCACTTGAGGACATCAGACGCCACACAGCCCAATCTGGAGACACAAATACTACACACATATATCACCTTTTTCCACATACGAAGTAGTAGTAGTAACCTTTAAAGGCACTTCTCGGAACACCTTTCAAATCATAACGAACATTTTCCCAATTCTCAGCCAGTGTATATGTTGTTTTCATGAATGAACAGAAGACCCCTGATGCTGGCACGTCATACAACATGGAACTCGCTGAACACACCGTACCTGCAGCCAAGCCTTCTTTTCGTAAGGTTTTCGCTGCTTCTCTCCCGCATCCACGATGAGCTGTGTGCCTCGTGCCGTCTCACCGCTCACCACTCCTCAAGGACTCTCATGGTTACAGTTTAGCTCTTTCACGCCGCCTCCACCTGCAGTTTGCAACTCGGGTACGAGGCTGAATGGGGGTTGGGGGGGCACCTGTTGATGAAGTAGCACTGTGATTATTACCTGAAGGAGTCTGAGCCCACAACATAGCTCATCAAAGCCAACGGGCGTCACTTAGACAATAAAGGATGATAAATGTTACATACACTATCAAGCATCAGGTAGTGCCTTTTCTGCAGGCCGAGACTTCATGGAGGGTTAGGGAGGATACAAGAACAAAGAAAAAGGCAATGGAGATGGGGAGAGAAGGAGGTAGCAGAGGAGGGAGGAGATAAGATGGGAAAGGGGGGGTGCATAGAGGAGAACAGCATGAGCTAGTGGGGGAAATGAGGCAGCAAAGAAAAGAGGACGGTAAGGGGTGATGCGATGAGATAACGGAGGAAACAAGAACACGACAGAGGAGAGGAGGCGCCCGCAAAGGAGGAGAAAAAAATGGGGAAAGAGTCGTTTGGAGTCTCTAGGTCTGGTATTCAACTTGAATAGTGTTTTCATTTGCCAGCTACAATTTCATTATACACAGTTGCACTTTGGCAGCCAATCATTTCTGTCTCGTGCGCGCGCACACACATATACATACAACTTTTCACCTCACTTTTAAAAGTTAAAATTTGATGTGCAAAATGAAATAGAGTCACAACGTGCATGTGACACACACATTCTCTCTCTCTCACACACACACACATACTGCTGGCAGTTGCACTTGTGCCCATTACATCTCATTTCCGTGCTCAGGGAAGAGTTGGAAACAACACGGACAAGGTAAAAGCAAACACGAAACTCCCCTCGCTGCAGCGTGGTTAGCCTAAAAACAGGTGAGACTTGACTGAAAGGCTTCATGGAGCTTTATTTTGCTTACTTCATTTCAGCAGACCGTGTGACTGTCTGATATGAAATCAATATACTGTATTGAGGCATTCGTGATCCTGGCTAAATGCGCGGCACAATTTAACTTGCTGCCTGACCCTTCCATGCACCCTGAGCATCAGGCCCCATCCCACTGCAGCCCACCCTGAGATTCTGAAGACTGCCTTCCAGCAGCAACGCCTGCTGTTGAAAATGTGGGGGCTTTAAAGAACGCACCGTCGTATCTTACAGAGCTCACAGTGCCTTATTACCCAACTAGAACACTGCGCTCTCAGAATGCAGGGTTACTTGTGGTTCCTAGAGTCTCCAAAAGTAGAATGGGAGCCAGAGCCTTCAGCTATCAAGCTCCTCTCCTGTGGCCCCAGATCCCAGTTCGGGTTCGGGAGGCAGACACCGTCTCCACAGGAAACCTGAACCATCCCTTAGTTATGCTGCTATAGGCCTAGACTGCCGGGGGACTTCCCATGAGGCACCTCTCTCTCTTCACCTCTGTCCTCCTCTCCATCCGTATGCATTCTCATCCCATAAATGCATGTCACTAACTTGACTTCTTCCCTCTCCCGGAGTTTTGTGCTTTGTTGTCCGTCTCTTTTTTCTTAGTGTCACTTTCAGCAGGTATTTCAGTGTCCGGAGATGTATCTGGATCTGTTACTATGGCGACCTGCTGGGGCAGTGCTGCTGTGTCTATGGTGCAGGGGACGAGTGGCTCGGGTCCTGCTCGTTGGGCTCCACCTGGAGCTGCTCGGCTGTCCGTCTGGACCCATCATCTTCCCTTATGTTTTACCACCTAAACATTTCTAACATAATAATATGTATATATATATATATACAACAATTTTCCTGTATATGTTACAATTTTTATGCTATGAATCTATTCTGTACTTACGACATCTATTGCATGTCTGTCCATCCTGGGAGAGGGATCCCTCCTCTGTTGCTCTTCCTGAGCTTTCTATCATTTTGTCCCCTGTTAAAAGGGTTTTTTTGGGTAGTTTTTCCTTAATCGAATCGAGGGTCTAAGGACAGAGGGTGTCGTATGTTACAGATTGTGAAGCCCTTTGAGGCAAATATGATTTGTGATATTGGGCTGTATAAATAAAATTGAATTGAATTTAAAGAGTAACTTTAAGCCACTATGTGTCAATTCCAAAACTCCTGACATCTGACTGGTGTCCCCAGTGGTAGTATCAGCAAAGCAGGCTGCTACACAGGGTGTTTGATTCATGTCTTGTTGTAAGTTTAGTGCAGTGTTATTTTTGTTAGAGAGATTCATCCTCTACAACATCAGGAAGATCAGACCTTTCCTATCTGAGCACTCAACACAAGTCCTAGTCCAGGCTCTGGTCCTGTCCAAACAGGACTATTGCATCGTGCCGCTGGCTGGACTCCCTGCTCGCACAACCAAACGTCTGCAGATGATCGAGAACGCGGCGGCAAGAGGGGTCTTTCAATGAACCGAAGAGAGCGCACGTAACCCCTCTCTTCATCAGGTTACACTGGCTCCCTGTTGTCGCCCGCATCAAGTACAAAGCGGTGCTCCTGGCCTACAAGACCACCACTGGTTCTGCACCAACATATCTTCACTCGCTAGTACAGACCTATGCTCCTGCCAGATCCCTGCGCTCTGCAGACGAACAGCACCTGGTGGTACCGTGCCAAAAAGGAACTAAATCCCTCTGGAGCACCTTCTCTGGATCCGTTCCACATTGGTGGAATGATCTGCCTGCTCCTACAAGATCAGCAGATTCTGTAGCCGCCTTTAAAAAGCTCCTGAGAACGCATCTCTTCCACCAACACCTCACTGACTTCTTCTTCCTTTCTACCTCTTAAATAAAAAACAAACAAAAAAAAAACCCTTCCTATCCTTAGCTTTGTATACTGTGCTGGGCTTTAATCAGACTAGTTTTTTGATGCACTTATGCTTTCTGTTACCTTGTGTTATAATTGCTTCCATTGTCTTCCTCATATGTTAGTCAGTCATTTTCTACCGCTTGTTCTCGTTCGGGGTCGCGGGTGACTGGAGCCCATCCCAGTGGCTTCGGGCCTCAGGCGGGGTACACCCTGGACAGGGGCCAACTCATCGCAGGGCTGACACAGAGACAGACAACCATTCACGCACACATTCATCCACTAGGGACAATTTAGAGGAAACCGAGAAAACCCACGGTAACACGGGGAGGACATGCAGACTCCACCCAGGGAGGTTGTGGTCTGGTCCGGGATTCGAACCCACGATCTCCTTATTGGGCGGCAGGGGCGCTAACCACTCTGCCTCACTCAGCCCTGACACTGTTAATGAACCATATAATTAGGTTCATTTATATCACTTAAGACAGTTCATCGGCTTAACAGAAACCTCCCTATCACAAGCCTTTTACACTTCTACAAGGTGGGCGAAAACGTAATAAGCAAAGTGTCGAGAAAACCCCAACATCTCTCTCTTCAGTCTTGCAATATGTCCAACGAAAAGATGCTGCTGGAGTAAAACGGGATCATCTCTGCAGCAGGTGTCTGTAATTCAGGCCCTGCCAAGACGCTGGCCGTCAATTCAGAGAGATCCTTGAAGGACCGAAGCCCTAAATCAGTCACAGAGCTGGCAGTCAGGTTTGGGGAGCCTGCCACTGAGGACCATTACTCTGCTGTCACATCCCCTGCAAAACGCAGAATGCGGATGTGCTTTTGCAGCTGTCGTGCTTAGGGGTTTGAAGGGAAGGAGGACCCAGGTGCAGACCCGTAGGTGAAGAAACGAGGGTTTATTTGTTGCCCTGCGGGCAGGGATACGTCGAAAAACGGCCGACTGGCAAAGTCCAAAAACCAAAAACAAAGAGTCACCAACATAAATCCAACGACAGAGACTTACACAAGGAGAAGAAATACAGGGAACACGGGTGGTGAGACAACGGGAGGTTGAACGTCCTGGACATACAACGACAAACTGACAAAGACACAGGGAGAACACACTGGCTAAATACACTCAGGGACAGGGAGACAACGGGACACAGGTGAACACAGTCAGGGAAATCAGGGGCAGGAAGTATAGTGACCGAGACAGAGGGGAACAGACACCTACCAAAATAAAACAAGAAGAACCACACTAAAACGTAACTAAACAGACAATTTCAAAATAAGACAAGACACTCACAGACTAAGGCAACCTAGGAACAGAAAAAACACTCCCAAAACACACACCAACGGGCCGACAACATAACAGCGGCATCATAAAGCTGCGACCGCTCTGGCGCGCCTGCAAATGACAGGCCAGAGAAAGTGGACGGACAGATTCTGAAGGTGTTGTGGAAATCCTTTCCCCCTCGTTCACCAGCAGTGTCTGTGAATGAGCAAAAGTCTTCCACCAAGATTGCCTTTATCGGCGCTTAATTTCTTTGCAAAGAGGCTCAGCATGCGCTGCATGATGGAACCCAGCGTACAGAAAGCGCAGCATGTGCACGACACATGTCTCGCCCTCATGACTACATGAGACAAGATGAGCTGTAGGCGCCATGGCCGTGTTAGACGCATGAGAGCTGGACAGACACAAATCATCATTTTCTCTTAGAAAAGGACAGACAGGTATTCCCACCTGTTTCACAGAGAAAAAAAACAACCCTTTCTCACGGGTTCTGAACACAGGAAACAATTTAGATCAGACTTAGAAAATGGCTCGCCAGGCTTCCGTACTCATTGCTTCTAAATGCAGCACTTGAAGCAGTTCTGCACACCTTCTGAAGCGGACGTGCTTGCACGATTCGCGCAATTTGTGGGTCGAATCCACATGGCTCAAATGCACGTACTGTAAGAATCAAAAAGCAGATCAGTCAGCAGGAAAAGCAAAATTAAATCATGTACTAGAGAGACAGAGAAACAGCGTAACAGAGACAGTGTTCAGTCGCTACACTTCCAAATAATTCATTACAATGACTTGCTAGAGTAATCTAGGAACTGAGGATTCCCTCTTTGTCTGCAACTGATGATTACTTTCATTACTGATCAACCTATCATTTGAATTTGAATCCTCGGATATGTTAGGCCCGAGCCTGAACGGGTCGCATTTGCTCCTTGTGCCTCACAAACCCAAACGCTATTCCGGCAGCACAGCACCCAGCGGGCGGTCATTTTGATCAGTTGAAACGGTCATAAAAATGATCAGCAACTGCAGCATTATTCTACTCGTAGGTCAGGCTGTTTGTGGAATCATGATGTTTTTGTATCTCCAGTTTCATTGCAAGAGGATATTAGCAGCGGCGGGGTTTTCCCTAGAACGAGGGCTGCACAACTCACCGAAATATTATCGAAAATGGCAACATGGCAGAAGCGGCAGTGGGGGACAACGTGGCAGACTGCACTATAATGAGGTCCTGCAGAGCTGCAGGGACGCCCCCGGCCTGCGGATCTGCTCCCCCAGGTGGAAGGGAACATGTTTGTCAGCAGGACTGTAATAGTTCTTTCAGTGAAAGTGACAACTGTGATGCAGAAATGACCACAGTTCCCCGCTGATCGCCACCTGCAACCTCTCAGATATTGTTCCCATACGGTGCGGCCCCTCCCTTCAAACAGAGATAGGAGGCTATCAGCT
Source organism: Coreoperca whiteheadi (assembly GCA_011952105.1). Lineage (NCBI taxonomy): Eukaryota > Metazoa > Chordata > Actinopteri > Centrarchiformes > Sinipercidae > Coreoperca > Coreoperca whiteheadi. Next base: position 751,432 of record CM022481.1, read on the forward strand.
GACAGGACAAGGGCAGCTGCTGCGGGGCTGCCAGCATCAGGCTTGTGCTCTGGATTCCAGTGTTAGTGTGCTCACAGACACCTGTGGCAACACAGTGCGTCTGCCCGCTCACCACTGACATTCTGTCCTCTTCCTCCTCCTCCTCCTCCTCCTCCCCCACCTCCAGTGTTGTAAGCACCAGACACCGAGCAGATGTGCTGCCGGTCTTGGGCTCCTGTTGCACAGAGCTGCAGCTCTTCTCTCAGCCCGCCCCACGTGACGCACAGACATCTGAGGATGACGTTAGGATGCGCTCACGGCGCAGCGGGTCACCTGCGGGGAGAGCACGGGAGGGCTTCAGGAGCCGGTCCCCGACGCGTCCAGGTGCCGTCGCAAACGTTGGAATTCTGACATGCTGGGGACTGGTAATGGAATTGCTGCTGCTTCGTGGTCACTGCACGTGGACACAGAATGCAGATTTCCTGCACATGATTCTGTCTTTCCTGCAAAGGGAGTCATGCTCTTTGTGATGTAACTTAATCTTCTTCAGCTTTTTCTAGTGGCGTGCGGTTTAAAACTCAAATAAATGCAGCTTCTCGTAGTTTACATACACAGTGTGGAGTTTAAAGGGAGAAGATAAGCATACTATGATACTTTCAAAGGGTCTTCAAGACAGAGGGCGTGTGGTCACTCAGTGCCGTGTGCTCAGCTCAAAGTGGTGGACACGGATGGGCTCAAGCATGTCTGAGTCTCTGTGCCATCTAGAGGTCATAAATGGATACAATGGATTGAAGGCAGGACATGGAGGCAAGTTCTCCACCAACCATCAAGTTGAAGACCTTTTTGGGATGGTCAGGTCGGATCAGGTCTACAGCGTTAACTGTGGGAAGATAGTACTGAATACCGACTATCAACATTTCATTTTCTATGCCAATGATCATTACCTGTGCGTGACATTTTTATGATTCCTCACTCAGTAAAGGCCCCCCTGGAGCAAATTCAGGACACTTGCGAGGATTCATCTAAAACGGCGCTGTCTAAATATTAAAAGAGGTGGCGCAGGTGGTAGAGGGGTGCGACAATTATTTTAGGGTTTGATGTCTGCCTTCGCCTGTCCAAATGCAAAGTGTCCTTGAGTAAGACACTGAGCCCTGCCTGCCTTTTATAAAGCATCTGTATAAAAGAAACAGAAGGTTTGTGAAGAAGCGAGAGGTAATCAGTAGTTGAAAGCGCAATGAAATGGGGAAATTAAGCACTTATGAAGGCAAACACAATGGAATGAGAAAAGTAAATCCAGTTGCTAAAAATAACACGGAATGAATAGAAAACAGGGGTGGAGTGAGTCCACTCAACTGAAAGCCCACCCCGAAGAAGCAAGGAGTTTAGATAGGTGGAATACAGTGAATACTCAACTCCTCTGGGAAAGTCAAGGCAACAGATGGCAGCATTTGCATGTAAAGATCCATACCATTGCTCAACTCAGTTCAAGCTGTCGAATCCCAGCTCCTATTTATGTACTATATACTGTGGTGGTATGTGAGCTTCATTCATTTTCCACCCAGTTGAGCTCAAACATCCCACTGGATCTTCTGCAGAGAAGAAAGAGAGAAAGGGAGAAATTGGCCTCCTTTCTGGGATTTGAAGTGACTCGGTTACAACATGATACATCGTAGCTGGAGGCTGTTTGATTTGGGTTAATGGAGACTGGAGCGCAGGGCCAATTGTCTGGGATGTTAGCAGTTATATTATATATGTATATTTGTATGTATACCCTGTAGAGACTCTGACCACTACTGGTGCTATGGAACAATGTTTTGCTGAGCGTGTCCCTGTTCTGTTTGGATCTCCAGCTCTGCGAGCTCATGACATAACTGGGTTTGTTTACGAGCTCCACCTTTTAAAGAAGCAACCCACCGGCAGATCGTCTATCGCTCTGGAGGAGCTCTGGCAGCGCTGAGCAAACAACGCTGGTGATGGGATCAGCGTTATCTCATCTTGGGCTTCAGAAGTCCAATTTAGAAACGGGAAGCCTGACTTACAAAGTGAGCGTGGGGAATGCGAAAGACGATGGCATTAACCAGGAAAACAAGGTCAAACGAATAACACAGGCCAGCTGCAGTATGGGACAAGCAGGGTCCAGTTTCTTTGGATCTTTGACCCAGGTACTAAAAGTCGTGATAACCTGGCCTCCTGCTGCTTCAGTTGTGCTGGACAGATGCTGACAGTGTTGACATGACCATGTTTCACACCATATGACACAGTGGGCGGGGACAATAAGCCCTGAACATTTTCAAGAAAACACATGATAAGACTTTGGGCAGAATGATCTCTTTATTGGTGACACAGTCATGGTAGAAAACACAGATAGAAAGCTAGTAAAAACCGTACAAACGCAAAATAGAACACATACAAGAACACTTGAGTACATCTGGTACTTACGTACGTTAAAGGCGGACTCTTTGATTTTGGTAAACCCCAAATGTTTCTTCCAGCTCTGGGGTTCAACAGTGAGCCGAAAAAGGACATTGGGGGGTGCCAGGGGCTGCTATAACAAAATGTGTACGTGTATCTTGAACTTCAAACAAATTCAAGGTAGATTATAGATTCGACACGCAGTGCAGGTAAAGTGTGCCCTTCTAAAAACTGATACAGAAACATTCTGTCAATCAGAGCAAAAATGTTCAGGCCGCTTGATTTAATATCCTTAATGTATCTAAAACCCACTCTTGGAACAAACATCTTTAATCAGGAAAGGAAAGAAAAGAGGCAGCGGCTAAACCCTCAGAATTCTGCTAATCCATAATCCCTTTCTCCAAACCCATCCCACCTCGTATTTTACTTTAGTGGCCAATCTGGGCTCTAGGCTGTTGTCACAGTGGCACTCGCATCCAACTGGGCGTCGTCTCCTGTCATCAGAGGGCTGCCCGGCCTATGAGAGCAAGGAAGGAGGGGGAAAGGAGTTTCAGTGCCTGAGTGGATTATGTGGGTTAGCAGCCGACGGGCACACCAAACCGCAGCGGTGGAGAGGTGGGGTAGGAGGTTGGATGCTAATCCAGATTGGATTAGCAACCAATCTGGATTAGGCCAGGTGGTTTCTCTAGATGCAGGAGGTGAGCTGGCAACATACAACTGGGCGGGTTGGGATTAGAGGTAAAGTGAGCGAAAAGCTTTTACTGTGGGTGTCCATACCCTTTGTGATAAAAGCAGAGTGACTATTACCTACAGAAGCAAAACTCTGCCAGGATATAAATAGCTGGGTTATTAACAAAAGAAGTAAGAATAAAGATAAGGGAAACTTCTGACCTATCTCCGCTTCACAGGACTAGATTAACGTAAACTACATTTAGTGAGGAATGGGAACCAAGTGAGAATATATAAAATAAAATGTCTCCAAAAGATTTCCACACAGGGCCCCTCTACAAAACAGGGCCAAAAAAGAGACAAATACCTTACTTTGGGAAAGCCTGCTTTGCCAGTTGGGTTGTGTAATTTGAAAGTCCACCTTTACTTATTTACTCAATTATGTATTAGTCTTTGGTTTTTCCCTGGTTTCTTTACAGTATATAAGTAAATAAGATTATGTGCGTATTAGCTTATTTTTTTTATTTGATTTTTTTCTGTCGCAATGTGCCTTCTTCTGTATCACACTTTCATATATATTGGAGATGCATACATACTGTACATACACAGAGATACATTGACATATATCCCTCAAACTCAACAGTTCTTTGTAAATATAATATGCTACTGTAACTATCTTGTCTGTATGCTGTTTTCACCTACAGTCCCTGCCAACACCTGCAGAATATATACTATGCCCTATCCTTCATTTTGTCCTGAGTATTTACTCGTTTTGCCTGTACAAAGCCACCTGTCACTGAAGCTTGTTATAAATGATAAATTAGAATTAGAAAGTGCAGGTATCGGACCCTGGTTCTCGTTGTTATTGTACATGCAGTTGAATGGACCCAGCTTGTCATTTTGCCCTGAGGCACTGCTGAATACTTTCAATTTCAGAGAATGTTAGTGCCCAGGACTCCAGCATCTTGGAGAACTGGTACGTCAGGACTTTTTTATCCTAATAAAAATTCCTTGTTGACAATAGAGCACTGTTACAAGAGGCATGTAAATGCGATCTTGTACTTCACACAGTTTGATTTTCTCACGACACAAGTTGAAGGTGTGAGTCGTGCTTGAACCGATGATTTTTCTAGTATGTAGCCAGGCTCACGTGATTTATGGTTCAAATACAATGACACGATGCCTTGTTTAACAACTCCCATAAAAAGAAAACGCGTTACAGTGTAGGTTATCGGAATAAACCTGAGCGCTATTTTACAAATAAAATAGGGCATCTGGTGAAGTGCATAACCCAGTTGTGTGGTATCAGCTCTGTTTAGCGTCTGCTGGGAATGCGGATGGTAAGCCGTGCTGATGCCATTCACAGTAAGACTGGCAGCTGATTAAGTCAGGAGCCATCTGTGTGGATTCAAAGTAAACAGCCACCAGGGGTCAAACTAACCTTATTGGCTGCTTTAATTACTCTATATATTTTTATATAATGGTAGTATATGGCACTCAGCTTGTGGTGCTCAAAGCAGCAAACAAATACATTTCTAAAACTCAACAGAAATCCAGAAATCATGACCCGGTTACTCAAGATAACACACAAATTTGTTGTGAGCAGTTTCATGTAGGAACTACAGGTCCTATGAGAGGGATAGACAACTATAGGAACTATGTTGGAACTATTGTTCCTACATGAACTATATGTATAACTATATGATAACTCAAGATAACTATATGTTATCTCGAGTAACCGGGTCATGATTTCTGGAAAGAGAAGTTACTGTTTTTTGGCGCTTTGAACTGAACTCTGAACAAGCTGAGTGCCATCTAGTCCCATTATATTCAGAATATGCATACATCTCTACAGCCGACATCTCCAACACTCTGCAGCTCATACCAAAACACTCTCGATGGAAAAACAGCTCTGCAGGTGAGAGGAGGAATGTGTAGTTTGGATTTTGGGGTGAACTGTCCCTTGACAAGTCAATTTTTAACAATGTACACTGATGTGCACTTTTGCCATATATTACTGTTATTGTTAACTAGCCAATCGTACTCGGAAAAAGCTTTTTTCCATAATAGCTGGAACAAAGACCAGCAAGGCTAAACCCACAACTTTGTGATGTTACTCACCTATATTTTGGGTTAACTGGCTCTCTTGGCCCCTTGGCCTGGCTTGAGCCTGAAGTGCCATCTTTGGAAAACTCTAAATGGGAAGTCAAATTAGGCCTCTGTTCTGATTGTGTGCGACGGGTAGAGTTGTCTATCCCTCTCATGGGTAGCCTGCCCCGGGAGGCCTCTCCAGAGGCAGAGGAGATGCATGTCTGAGAGGTTTGCGACTCATTTAGACAGAAGACTGAACGGGCATCACGAAAGGACACAGATGGAATGATCTCTTCAGTGTTGTCCGTGGCACGTGTCACCATTCTTGGAGAACCTGGGCGAGATGAGGGCCTGGAGGTGGTCTGAGGTCTGAACACAGGAGGGCTTGGAAATCTGTGCCGCACAGAGGGACAAGATGGCGGGAGGCGGACTCTAGAGACAGGCGGTGCTGTCACAGGCAGGCTGCAAGAGGACATCTCACCCTCATAAAAGTCATTGCTTCCACATCTCTGGCCCATTCTGGCTTGAAGGGGTGAAGGTCCTCTGCTGCTTAGTACTGCAATATTCCTCTTGTCAGGAGGTTCTGCTGCATTGTGCAGGTGAATGATTTTACGTGCCTGTTGGTAGAGACAGTGAGCCTTCTCCATTTCTGGATCCAGATCAGTTTCTGGTTGCTGTTCTGCTTCTTGCGCCCCCATAACCGCGTCCTGCCTGACAGGGTGGGCAGGCAAGATACTGATCAATCCTGGCCTCACATTGGCTCGGTTTGGCAGCACTTCCACATTCTGCATGGATGCCTTCAGGCGCTGGGAGACTCCGGTGTTTTGATTTATCATTGGGAGTCTCCGAATTGAACCCTCCTGCGACCTTTCCCCATTTCCTGCTATGCCCTCGGTACTCTGGAAGGAATTGTCCATCAGAACCTCTGGGGGTGGAGGTGGAAGGTTTTCTACATCCAGGTCATCCCTACTGTCAGGCCAGCTGTTGTTATTATTGTTGCCATTGGTGACTAAACCCCCCTCATTACCGTTTACTGTGTCAGATAACAGGATGTCACTTTTCCTGGCCCTCCTGATATGAGGTGGAATATTAGCAAGGCTCTGCCCTGGTCTACCATCAACCCCTTGGCTGAAGGTATTTATCAGCCTTCTGACAGAGGGGCGCTTGGGTGGTTGGGGTGCTAAAACTGGTAAGGGAAAACCGGATTGATTTGTTCTGAAGGGGTCTTTCTGTGCACCTGCTGATCCACTTAGTGAATGCCGTCTTAGTCCAGCTCTATACAGGTTATAATGAGGCCCTGCTGACTCTTTGTATCCTCGGATTTCGGCCATCTTTTTCATCCGCTGATCCAAGTCCCTCTGGCTCTTTTGCAGCTCCATTATTATGTTTACACATCTGGTGGACGAATAGTGTTCAGGTTTGGTTGTCGTGACAGCAGTCAGGGGTCGTTTGACTGTAGGCTGCCCATCCTGCATGTCATTTGCACCCATGTAGAGAAGAGGTTGACTGGGATCTGGTGGGGAAGAGTTCGACCTCTTTCTTTCAGGCCTATCACCTTCATCATCCTCATACTCGTCATCGTCATCATCATCCTCCTCCTCTTCATCATCTTCGTTATGGCCTACAAGGTTGGGTAAATTACTCGGCAGAGTATCAAATGCGCCACGAATGTTGATTCCAGACCCACAACTTCCAGATCCGGCACTCCCTCGGTGGCGGCGGTGCCTCTCAGACCCTGTCAGACTCTCATTTTCTCCCCCAATACCGCTGTCCTCACTGTGCAGTGCTGAATCCTCTGGGTTCGACTTTCTCATGGCAGCCCCCTCTACCCGAGCCAGCACTTGAGCCAACCTCCGCTCCGCTGCCTGCTTGGCCTGCAGCTTCCCAGCCAACAGTTTAGAAAGGGAAGAAAAATACTCGACTGCCTCCTCAAGCGTGGTGTCACCCAGTGTCTGGACCGAGCTCCCCACGAGCGCCATTTTCTCTGTTGAATGCAGGAGCAGTTGCTGTAACAGATCAAGAGGTGGATCAGGGGTGCTGGTCGTGCCAGTGCTAGGTTTAGCTCGCATAACAGCTGGGCCCATCATCCCAGAAGGCAAGGCCATGTAGTCCCCATGCTCCTTCAACACCAGCTCCCCCTCTTCAGCCATCTCCTCTAGAGCCTGGTTGATCTCCTCAAAGCGCAACACCAAAGCAGACATCATGGGCTGGAGGGACAACTGTGTCTGGGCGGCCTGGTCCAGCAGGCCCAACAGGGTCTCATATTTGGAGATGTTTGGGTTGAGAAAGTCATATGCTGCCTGGTGAGCTCTCACCATATGTGGCGGGAAGTCCACCATTGCCTGAACAATAGAGGGCTTCTGCTTTTCAGAAGACCTTCTCCTGCCTTTATTTTTCTTTCTTTTCTCCGTCTTTTTAATCGAAACTGTTTGTACGACCTCATCAAGTATTTCTTGGGGCGTCACATTCACCTCTGTTTCTTCAACATCCTCTGCGTCTTGGGCAGCGGTTGTGTTGAAGGCCAACTGAGTCCATGCAGTCTCTTTGGTAGGATGTTCTTCAGCGGGTAGTGGAAGTTCATTTTCTCTCTCATCAGTCTTCAAACATTTGCTGTCCTCCTCTAGAGGCTTAGAACAAACACTGTCCCGTGGTGCTTCAGCCAGCAGTGCCTTTTGAGGTCCAGGTCCTTCTGGCTTTGAAAATAACTTCCCTTTGGATGGAGAACAGCCCATTTTTGCATTCAAACAGGATTGAAAAATAAAATAAAAATTCTCTTTTGCCAAAAAAATATCTGTCAGGAGAAAAAGTTACGGCCAAAGTGTAAAGCCATAGGTAGGGATCTGCGTAGTTGGTTAAACGAGGGGGCCTAGAATCCTCCAACAATGGCTTTTATTTGATGCTTTCTCCTCCGAATTCTGCTGTCGAACCGTGTAGGATAGACACCTGTCGACCGAACTGACTACCTATCAGGGCTTGCAATGGTAAGTAGCTGAGAGGATAAGGGGGGGGGGGGGGGGGAGCTTGCGTCTTTCTGCTTCAGCGCGCACAGCAGGT
>CM022481.1:761818-789182 GCA_011952105.1 Coreoperca whiteheadi
AAGTTGGAAAATAACGACCGTTTCTTCTGTTCTTCCGATTGAGCTGACGTTGTTTGAATGCAGCGTCACTTTTACATCACCGTTTTATCTACTTGCCAATGCCCTCGTTGGAGCCTCAGCTGTACGGACGCTTGTATTACGACGAAAAAAGTGGGGAGGTGTGGCACGAGCATTATTGTTACTTCAGCTCTCCCGCTGGGTTAAAAGTAATGTAGTTGTAAACATGACAGTCATTACAGATGCTGTCTATGATGCCACTGTGATGCAAGTCTTGTGGTATGCGTCACATTTCCGCAGTACACCTGAAGTATACCAGTCATCGGCTTTGTCCTCTGTGTTTTGCTGGTTTCATGGCTCACGGTGTCCTTTCAGATCCTTTCACCTCTGTGTTGTTAGTGTGAGTCACTGACGCTGGTACACCAGACAGCATGGATAGTTATAGACATATTGCCCATGCCAGTATTCTCTCTAAAGTGCTGGAAAGAGTTCTGCCAACAAGGTTGGACCCGTTTGCTCTCTGCTAATCAGTTTGGGCTTACAAGAACCCATGGCACATGTGTGTTTATGCTCTAAAGACTAATGGTTGGTAAATATGGAAGCCGTACCCCATTGTATGTACATGTTTTAACACTGCATCTAAGGCCTTTGGCAGAGTTAATCATGAAAAATTGTTTCTGAAATTGTTTGCTAGAGGTGTTCCAAAGTAAATGCTTAGAACACTGGTACCCATTAGACAGGTTAGAGGTTATATTGCCCCGTTACATGTAAATAATGGTTTTGGCCAAGGTGCAATTCTGTCTCCTAGTTTGTCCAGTGTGTATATGGATGACCTGTCGAAAAACGCTGTCATCAGTGATTTTCGAGTCCATATTGTGGCGGGCTGCAGCGACTACTGACGGTGCGCTCACAGCACGGCCACAGAGTGTGACATTACATCTAATGCTACAAAGAGAAATGTCCTCATAGTCAGAAGTAGAGAGGACAGGACATTTGCTTTTCATGTGTTTCGCTCGAGTGATCTTCCTCTCAGGGCATGCAAGGAAATCAAACACCTTGGCCACTGGCCACGGATGAATGATTTGAATGATTCATCGACAGTTTTGTAAACTTCATGCTCAGGCTAATATGTTGCTTTGCAGGTTTAGTATGTGTTCTGCAAAATGTTCCCTATTTAGAGCTTTCTGCACGCCCATGAATACAGCTCCTCTTTGGTGCAGCTGCAGGAACGGGAGTATGCGGAGGCTTATAGCGGCTTACAGTGACGCGATGGGGTTGCTGCCTCAGGCTCGCAGGTGGCACGGCGCCAGTCAGCTGTCCCTGCATCTCAGGCACTTCTGACACGTCTGATGCACAATTGTATGCACAGAGGCTTTAAGCAGCCCGAGGAAGAGCTGCTCTCGGCACCCGTACGGGCTCAGAAAACATGGGCGAGATACGTAGGAACGCTTTCTTAATCTGAATGATGAGCTGTTGTGGTTTAATCTTTCTAACACTGCTCTGGACCCCCTCGTGAGTCTGAAATAAAGTTTGAATTCAATTGAAGTTGAACTATACTATACGCGCATGTGTATGCTCACCAGGTCACCTACTGTGTCCGGCTTCCTCTGAGAGCTTAATGTTGATCTTTCACCGCGGGTACGTAGCTTCATCCTGACATGCAGCACAATGTAGCTACTTTGAAAGCTAGTCTGCACTTCCTTGTTACTCTTAAAAACCCATTTTTACAATACCTCTATTGTTGACGGAGCCTCATTGTTTTCTGATTTGTTGTCCACTACTGCCTTCAGCCTTTACCGAAGTGTGTTTAGCTGGAGCTGTGCACCAACACGCATAGTGAGGGCTGAAGATTATCATTAGCTTACCTGTTGATTTCAATACAGCCAAACACACCATCCAGGTATTGTCACTGACATACCTGTACCTTACATTCTTAGACAAATGCACTAGTGTAACAGAGTGATCTGATAGAAATGCTTCCTAGGGTAGAAATAACTCCTGCATTGCAACACTTGATTAAATCTCTATTTAAACCGGTTCGGCCGCCTAACAACAGAAACTGAGAGATGCTGTCAGTGATAATAGCTGAGTTGTGAGTTCGACTGTTGCAAAACAAAACGGGAAATCACAGAGTTGGAAAGAACTGAATGGTGGCGTCCTATCATTGCAGTCACAAGGAAGTATTCAACCCTTTCTGGTAAGGCTGACAGTCATGCAGCACTGCTTTTGAAGATCTGGAGGGTGGGAAATATGGGCTGTGTTTTTTTTGACGTGGATCAGATTGGCTTGTGTAACAGCCTCAGGTGGCCATGCGGTGCTATTCTCAGCCGTTTCCCTTTCCAGCTTTTTGTCTCAGGCCTGCACAACACGAGCGTTGTAGTTGTCACACTCGGAAGCTGAGCACCCCCCGACCCCTCCCTCGAGGGCAGAGATCATGTCAGGAGATAATCAGGGCTGCGTGGAGGCATCTGTGCACAGAGAACAGGCGGCTTGAGAAAAGATCATAATGAATAAAAGAAGGCAACATTTTGATTCACGCTTTCTTCCGTTCAGTGCTGTTTCTGGACGTTTTGGACATTAAGCCGTGTGAGGACTGATCTTTTCAGGATAATATGTTATAAATATTGGAATCATGTAGTTATAATATCTGAATGATGTTTTGGTTAAATTCAACTTTATTTATATTCACTCAACTTCTGGTTTGTGTCAGTTAATCGACAACACATGCTTAGTTATGTGTCTTATTCTTGTTTTATGTCAATATGCTGGCCAAAGCACCGAAATAAACAGGAAATTTAAAGAAAATCCATGATTAATAAAGCCCACTTTGGCCCCCATTGAACTGTGGGCGTGGCGCTGCACTGTTACAGCTGTCAGTGTTAAACAAACACTTTGAACCAGGAATGTTTAGGAAAGGGGGAGCTGCTCATTCTTAGGGATTGGGTTAAAGTACAGGTCTACGATAGCCTTAAAACGGCATCTGCTTATGTGAGCACACAAACAGGCGGCTTACAAGACTGTCAGAATGGACCATGCCATGATCGAAATATCACTTGCTGTTTTTTGACGGAATTGCACTCATCTGTCGATCTAGCTGGACGTCCTGGACCATCGTATTTCATTGTCTCACCAGTAGCTGAAGCAATACTCCCCCAGTAACAAAGCCCCTTGCATTGTTTTTGGTCTGAACACCCGCTTAGGCTTTTATTTTGGTGATGTGGCGCATCCACACAGAGCGCACACTTTTTACATTCTGTGTAACTTCACATCACCTTGACACAACGAGGCCCAGTTAAGTAGCAAGCTGTCCAGCTTAACTACTGTAGTCATATGCTGGTGTTAGCAAAAGAGAAAGAGGACCCAAATGCAGGCAGCTTAGAAAATGAGTGGAGTACTTATTTAGAGGTCACCAGCAGGCAGGTCAAATAAAAAAAACACAGACAGACGGAAGCAATACATCAGGGGTGATAAAGGTGACAAACTGACCCGGAGACAGGGAAGCACACAGACTAAATACATTCAAGGGAGGGGAGCCAACGAGACACAGGTGAACTGAGAGACACAGGTGGAAGCAATCAGGTAATCAGGAAGGGAAGCAACTCTGGCAGACACAGGAGGGAACAGACAAATACAAAATAAAACAGGAACTGACAGAAACTAAGCCCCGATACTGTGACAGAACACACATATTCAAAAATAAAACAAGAATTCCCCAGTTTAAAGTACTCACGGCCATGACAGTAATTCTACCTCACACCAAAATCAACCCAAAAACAGAATAAAACTCCACAAATCACAGAAAACACCCCGCTCAACCCAACACCATGACGACACCTTGTTGATCTGTTAAGCAGCCGGCTGTGGTCAGCGCAAAATGGTGCACATTTGACAACAAGTCTTTTTGTGTTTCTTGTGTTTTAATACTGCTTGCAGTTGTATACAATACAAATTAGTCATCTGGGATCTTCTGTTTAATGAAGAATACAGCAGTTCTCAGCTGAAAAGGTAGGCATTAAAAAAGGAAAAGGTATAATATGTTGCACATTGTACATACTTTCAATTAAATTAACATGTAGTCATATTGTACATATTCTAAGATTATTATTTTATTCTAACATTTTTGTGTAGCATTCTTTAATATCTTATTTTCATATTGTATAGTTAAGAGTCTTGACCTGCAGTACTTGCTTTATGTTTCTTTATACTTTCTTTCAGTACACATCAAGTGTTCCTTAAAAGGATATACTCCTACGTCTCCTTGTCACTTTTGTTCCTAGCCTGCTAGACAGAGGACAGGCATGAATCTTTTTATTGGACATAGGCATTATGTCCTGCTCTGAACCAGAAGGAGTAAGCTCGCTCAGTGTCCCTGAGCTCCTCAGTATAGTTGACGTACTGGATATAGAAAACCTGTCACCCTTCTGTGAGGGTGTGTCCATTCCGGGGAAACTGATGTCTATCACTGTCTCTGAATCAAGATTTGGACTGGAGATGGCTCTCCATCTCCTCAGAATCCTCTCCAGTGTGTCGGTCCTTGACGCCCAAAGTGCTTCGTAACACTTGGGTAAAAAATGGCAGAAGATGATGCCATAGCTGGATACTAGAATGGCTGAAGCCTGCACAGGAGTGCGCTCTTCATTGTTGGTGATATAGACTGGGATAAAACACACCCATACAAACAAGTACATCAGCATGCTAAAAATGATGTAGCCTGTTTCACTGAACTCCTGAGGAACCTTCCTGCCTTTGAAGGCCAAGAGGAAGCCAACCAACGCCAGCACACCTATGTAGCTCAACATAATGCCAAAACCTATGTATGTGGTACCTTCACTACACTGGATTATTTTCTTCATGCTTTGCGGAGACGGAGCGCTGTCGTCAATATCAGGAGAATCATAGATCAGCCAGAGAAGACAGATGATCCCCTGGACGGCAGTCACGACGATGACAATAACAGGTGGCCTGTAAAGTTTGTGTAGTCGCCTGTTTGTGATTTGGCCAAAGGGAAGGAAAACCAGGAAGGTTCGGTAGGCCTTGACGAGATTGCAGGACACGCACAGGGTGAAGCCCATCGCGTACATTACCTGGCGGGCCCGGCAGAGGTGTACACTGGGCTTGCCCATGAAGCATATCACACTTGCGAAGCTCACTGCCAGACCAGCCATCATCACACAGGACAATCTCACCTCAGCTCTTTTCATAGGCGGGGAATCTCTGTACACCAAAAAGATAATGAAGGTAACCAACAAGAGCAAGATGCCAAAGGCTGCAGCTGTCATCATGGTGATGGGATGGGGGTCACTCCATCGCAGGTAGGACTCCCATCTTGGCTTGCACTCATGCCAGCCCATTAGAGACCAAGTTCCATTGGGGCACTTTTTGCAGTCATGAAGATCTGATAGAGAAGATGGTGAAGTACATGTTAGGCTACAATTTCTTCTTCTTCTCATTTGTATCTTATCTGTATATATTTCAATAGCACATTCCTTCTGTTTATGTACAAGTTTTTTCTTACACTTGCTTTGGCAATATTAGCGTCTGTTAAGCCCCATTGAATTTTGAATTATTCAGCTGTATGCCTACTCAACGGGCAAAGCCAAAATGCTATGTGTAAGGGCCCCAGGGTCTCATGTCGGTTTACATTTTGAAGTTAAAAATGAATATAAAACCTGCATGTCAGTCAGGCATACCCCAGTCATCTGCATAGGTCCCCTCCACACACAGGGTACAGTTGTAACAGCAGGATGCGTTCAAAATCTTCTTTACCGAGCCAGGGGCGCAGCGCTCTGAGCATCTAGACTGAGGGGTCTTTGAGAGAAAAGCAAGAGAGCAACCTGTCACTGATCAGCCTGCGGAGAGATGGCATGTAGATGTTTAAGCCAGCCTAAACTTGGCCTTTCTGAAAAGCTGAAAACATACTGGAGTTCATGGTCATATTCAAAGGTACAAGAGTAAAATAGAGACCATGTTGTTAGCATTCACAGCTTCCCTGTTTCTAAGCCAGATGCGTTCTATCAAAACCTCACGTGAGCTGTAGTTGCTGAAATGAATAACAAACAATTGTTGCTTTGTCAAATGACAAACTCTTTGTTAGATATCTCAACAACCACAGGACAGATTCCCACATTCCTTTCGGTAAGGGTCCCCAGATGATTTCTTAAGGGTTCGGTATGCTTCGAAAAAAGAGTTATACAATGTGTCGCCCCTCCTGGCCTCCTCCTGGCTACATCGCACTGCCTCCCTGATCTCTCTTCAAGAACTCTGCGTCTTTGGCACATCTTTGTAGTCCCAGCGTAATTAATCATACAAATGGGAACAACAGTGTAAACGTCTGGGCAGTCTCTTCTCGAAGGCACTCATTACTGCATAAAGTGGGTGTGATTGTAGGATTGTTTGTTTCAGGCCCTTTTGTCTTGCCTCAGGACACATGGACAGTGACTACACTGACTATTGCAGCAATCACAGCAGTGAGTGGACGCTGTGTGTACCGTGTTTTCTTACCGTGGTATTGGCTGTTGAAAGCCAGGTGAAATTTTTCCTATTGACTTCTATTCCTGTACCGTGGTATCTCCCAATCCTTTGAAATCGTCTGAAGGGTCCATCCTTTTCCCACATGATCAGATCATAGCCATTTCGAAAATCACCATTATCGTCAAAGAAGAAATTCTGGTTGTCAAACGTGAAGTTAACCTTCTTCAGTTCTGCAAGAAGCTGCAAAGCAAAGGACAACATTTCAATTAAAATAGTCCTTTTGCAGAGTTTGTCACCGTAACAGATCATTTCCCAAACTATTGAAGCACACATTACATTCTGATTTCTAAAATAAGGAGACTACTGTACAGTTTCAAATTTTAATCTGAATCTCACCTTCCATGGTGGGAAGTTCATTTCTCCCAAGCACACAGAACTGTTGCAGTTGAGTAGCTTTTTGAGAGCATGTCCTATGGCCCACACCGCTACTTTAGGAAGGAAGCCTTCACTTGTATCCAAAGCGTTCACAAGGTAGTCATCATTTTGCTCCTGGGGATCCTTGATATCACATGCATTTGCAGATTTGATTTTCAGGAGGTCAGGTGCGGGACAATTGGGTGGGGGCTTGTTTGAGAAACATTCTGGGCTGCAGTTGAATCTCAGGTTCTTGTATTCTTCAATGAAGCGGTTGTATCCTCCTGGTGTTGCTGTAAGATTCTTGAGATAATTATCAAATGATTCACTCTTGCCTGAAACAAAGGTAAAGCCCAAGATGTCCCCAACCTTGTTGATATCTTCCATTTGTGCAATGGTCCTGCTCCTGGACCAGGCATCACTGGCAATCCAGGTCCTTGATGTGTTGGTCCTGATCATTTCCTCAAAGAGCAACTTCACCATCTCTTCCTTGAGGATTAGCAGTACCACCTGGGCACCGGAGGAGCGGATCTGCTGGGCGATCTTCTCGATATGTTGCGTGCCGTTTGACTGGTCAAGGTAAAAAGGCACCACCTCCTGGTAGGCCAAGCACACACTGTTTGCCTCAGCATCCCCGAGGAAGCTCTGGAAAGCTCCTTTTCCGTATTCATCATCCCCATACACAACCCCGACCCAGTTCCACTCGAATTGTTGCATAATTTTGGCCACTGCTTTGGTCTGATGCTTATCACTGGGAATGGTGCGTAGAAAAACTGGGTAGCGCAGCTTATCACTCAGTTCTGGTGAAGATGATGTGAAGCTCAGCTAATAAAGAGACAAAATTGTACAAGAACATATGTAAATACACAAAAAATTTACTTCAATATATTAATGTGTGAATTACAGACTGTGAAGGTGGACTCTTGCCCCCAAACGTCCCCTCAAATTCCAAAACGTCCCCCATTTCACAACAAAATTAAGGAGTACATATTTAAATTCTCGTAGGATTAGTAGTGTTACAATATTTACTAGAATACTTTAACAGTTTAGGAAAGACACTTGTCTGAGGTCTTACCAGGAGTTATCTCTGGGTTCGTGGAAAGGATTGTTCCAGGATGTGCCAATCTGAGCACAACAAGGGGCAAACAGCTAGCCTCTGCCAAAAGACTGAATTCCAACTGTTCCAAATTTCTCTGGCACCAATACATCACAAATTACCTGTGTTTTGAAAAGTTAGAAAAAGGGTGCAAATCCATAACAGTAAAAAGATCTACATGTGTGAGAGATTTGAATCTTTGATGGAGCTAGGCTAGCTGTTTCCCTGTGATTTCATTGTTGTGCTAAACCAAGATAATGTCTAATACATGTCTTGGGCCTAGACTGAATGCATATACTTGAAATTGATCATCCCATTCCCTATAAGGAGCCAAACATATTTCTCAATATGTTGTAGTATTCCTTTACCAACTGCAGCATAAGCATTAAAGCCTCCACAACTCACACATAAAATTAAATGCATGACACCCCCTCTACGCTTACCCTCTATTTGCTGATCAGACAGTATTTGTGACTTACTAGAGGGATCATGTACACATTCAGCAGTCTGGCCAGAGCGATGGACACCTCGGAGTACAATGCTCCTAACATAATCTTGACTCTGGGCCTGAAGTCCGAGTTGTCGCACTTCACATTTAGAGACCCGTTGACTGCGAGCATGTGCCCCGCGTTCAGCAGCGCTTTGCTTGCAAATGAGCACGTGTCACACATCAAATATCCAAGACGCACTCCGGGGAGGAAGCCAGATGTGTTCAGCTCCTCAATTGCGTGGATTGCAGCCAAGGATCTCATAAATAACATCAGATCAAAACTGAAAATGACAGTGTAAGAACACACATTATCCCTGCTCGAGGAACTGTGGCAACAACATTTGCAAGCTATTTACACATTTTGTTCGAGACACGTAAATCTTTAAAGACATTTTGAATAGAGGTGTTGCAGTTCCTGGAAGAAATTAGATTTAGAGACGTAGTTAGCTGGAAAAGTACAAGTGGTCTCACAGACAAACAAATCATAGCAATGACTGACAAGATGTATTCTGAATACTGAAGCCAGAGCTTATTAAACCTACCCCTCTCGCAATACAAAAAATATGCATATACATACTATAAATGCATTCCACTCATACATTTATTTCTGTTCATTTAATTATTTCTATTTTTATTATTAGTCCCTGTTCACATTGAGAAAGGGGGATTTCAAAAATAAGGAATCAAAAAAAGAAAAGACAAAGAAAACCAACAGTGATGTCAGTACTTTATTGAAATGACTGTCTCCGGGGGAACTAATGGTATTATGCCTCCGCCCTGCCGGGGTTGTCCGTCTGTCCCACTCCCGTCAGCGAGGATCTCTCAGGAACGCCTGGAAGGACCTCCTTCAAATTTGGCACAAACGTCCACTTGGACTCAACGCACCGATCGGGGATTTGGTGGTCAAAACTCAAGAACCGATCACCACATTTCACAGTTGGTCGGGCACTGTTTAGGAGACACTTTGGACTCAAAGGTCAAAGGTCGTTGTGACCTCTAAACAGGTTTTTAGCCACCATTTAAGAAAGATTTGGGCGACTCCACATTTCACGCACGTGCTGCCGGGGACGACACGATGAGTAAACACACGGAGCACAGTGCGGGCTTTCCTCCATCTCCTCCACTCTGCGTGTAAACTGCAACTTGACTGGTTGGTGGAGGCAGGCAATTCTAGTTCGTCACAGGAACAAAAAAACACTACAACCCACATACTCAAAATGAAAGATGCCCTTCCGGACACATACCATCTCATGTAGCAAAACGAACTGTTCCTATACTCACTCTGAGCAGCTGAATTGTTCAGGTCTAATCCGTTCTTTAAGAGCCTTCACTTTGCGATGGCATGGCAACATGATGCCTATCACAACGTCCCCCGGCGCTTCGGCGCCGCACATGGACTGAGGGGAGTCGCACCCATCCACACGAGCCGGGACGGCGACCAGAACGACCAGGGCCGAGAGGAGGCTCCGCAGCAGACGGCGCCTCTGCATCGCGAAGGCTGTGGGGGAAAAAGCTCGCCAGGGATGTGCAGCAACACTTTTAATCGCTCACATGGAATCTGGGAGGTGCCAGACACAGTGCGTGCAAGAAACCTGTTCCCGAAGCGGAACTGAAAAGAATGTTTCATGCATTAAATGTCATCCTGCAGGCATTTCCCACTCTGACAGGTGTGCACAAGGAAGTGCCGCAGAATATCTTTAATTGACACAGCTGTCGGAGAGAATAATGATTACTGTTTCTCTGGTTCCTGAAGTGGGGTCCAGTGGCGTTTAGTGGCCCCTGAGAGCGGGTGTCTCAGTGAATGAATGGACGACCTCACCAGTCAATCCAAAAATGTTGGTTGTTTATTTGCCTCGATAGAAAAACAGCCGAATGCTTAGAACGCCATGCTGTCAGAACTGGCACGCTCAATTTGCTGTGACAGCCCAGCCTCCGCTGTGTGTTTGCGTGTGTCCTCTGCTTAGCTGCGCTCTCTTCGCTTTCCAGAAAGTCCGAGGGAGGAGCTGGGAGCCCGTCAGTGATGCGGTGAGTGTGAGTAGCTGTAACGTGTTGTCAGACCAGAACCGGGCATGCATAAAACAGGCAGGACCGGAAAACGTGTGGGCAGGGCGGCCTGCCGAACAGGGCCGAGGCAGCACAAGCAGCAGGCTGAAGACAGCATTCCACAAACCAAAGCAAAGGCACTTTGACATGTTTAAAGGCTTTATTTACTGTATCTTCACCAGTGGTCAAGAAGCAATAGTAATGGTAACTTCATCTTTCATAAATAACAACAGACTGCTAGTTGAATCTAATCGAATTGAACCTAAAAACAGAGATCCCGTACAGACAGGCTGGATATAATTGTTTAGCATTTGAATTCATACGTGGCACACACACACACACAGGATATGTTTTGTGCACCAGCAGAGGCTTCAGTCAGAGGTGGATGCTGAAGCACTTCGATAAACAAAGCGTAGACGTTCAGTAACGTGTCATCTGCCTGTTTGCGGCACCTCTACAGACAAACGCACGGGTGACAAATGAAAGGAGCGTGCGCTGGCAAAGCAACATGTTTTCGAGGGGTTCTTCTACATGTCCGTAAAGTGCAGAGGGGCTGCGTGTCGGCCGAACAGCTCCCATATCTGACCTGAGATCGGGTGGCGGCGAAGGCCACAGTGTGTGGTTCGCGGCGTTTGTGTTCAAGCTCATCAAACCCTTTTTCTAACTCAGTTCCGGGGCCACGCAGGTCTCGCTCGCTCCGAAAAGCCAGGTCAACTCGGCCTGCGCTGCATTTGTATACATTTTACTAAGCATGCTGGGATGTCTGATGCTTAACTGCGTCGCGTACTTCACCACGTTTCCCCACTCATTTATCCTGGTTGTTTCCTGTCGCTTTTCACCCATTTGTATATTCACGGAGCGTATATGAAGCACAATAGGTTTGACACATTACAGATGGCGCTCAGTAAATGTATGCGTACAGTTAGCATTAATAAAGCTGATGTGGGTAACTCTCAGAACATGGTTGCTTGGTTTTGTATTGAGAACAGGGCATGGGCTCTGCTTTTACTGAGTGCAATTGACGACTTCTAGAGAAACGGGAGGACAAACCCCAAAGAAACGTTCCTCGTCATCTCGCGAACTGGTAATGTCACCAAGTCGGACGGAGGGGTGGGCTCCTCTGTAATCACGGACCTGAAGCTCGCTCTCGTTCGGCAATAACACGGTCCTATGCAAAAACTGCTTCGGTACGACCAACTGGCCCTACAGTATATTTGTATGCGCTGGACATAAAATAATCAGCACCGCTCATTACGCACAGTAGATTTCGATAGATTTATAGCACAAAGATCCTGCAGAGCGGCTTTTCTATTTATGTATGCGGCATACAAAAGCATACATACGCAAAGCTCAAACAGACTGAGTCAGTGACATACTGGCAGTTTAGCTATTCTTAAAGCATTGGAAGTAGTGCAGCTAAACATGCCAGGTTTGTGCTCAGCGGTGGAAAATAAGTTAATTTACTCAAGTACTCTATCTACAACTTTGAGGTACTTTTATGCTACTTTCTACTTGTTCTCCTCTACATTTCAGGGGGCAAATACAAACGTTTTTGCTCCTCTACATGTATTTGAAAGATATAGTTATTAGTCACTACTAGTCAGATTAAGATTTGACCTCAAAAACTCAAAAGACATACAATAAATACACGGTTTAGTGTTTTGTTAATGACTCAAAGTTGGCCCCTCCTCCTGGCTCAGAGACAGAGAATGAATGAAGGGAGGGAGCGGCGTGAGCGGGGAACAAAGCAGTGAGTCAGAGGAATAATTGTTTCGCGACGGAGACTTTTTTTACGCCCTGGTACCTGTTTTCCGAAACCACAACAGGCCCTCCTACTTCGGTCCCAGTGCAGTTACTCAGCAGAGTTACCCAGCTGATGGCACGCTGACAGGTCGCAATGACAAAACAACGCGTTTTCCTCACTCCCCTATCCCCGCCGGGGTGGTTGGATTTGGCGGGGTTTCGAGATCTGCCAGTCTGCGAGATTCCCGCCTGCAGCCCTGTACAAAGAGGGCAGAAGCCGGACGGACAGCCTCCGGCCTGGGCTGAGCGGCTGTTAGTCGCCACGTGCGGCAGCCGCTCGACACTTCCGGACGCTTCTTGGGAAGAAGTTGGCTCTAATAATCAGCACAGCCCCAGTTAATAAATTCCTATTAAACACCAAGTGTGTGCGACCCAGAGAGCCATTTGGTCAGTGCACACGGCCGCTCAGCAGAAAAAAGTGCAAATGTACTGATAGCAGGGTTGGGCAAAGCGGCCAGCTGCCCCGGGGGCCCCAGACCCTTGGGGGCCCCGGGGCATAACGTTGCACTGTGGCAATTAGCTTGTGGCACACATATATGTTAATTGAAGAGGTGTTAATGCTGCATGAACCCCCAAGGTGCCTTATAAACGGAGAGCACAGGGGCCAACACTGTTACTCTCGGCTCACCTATCGGACTTTTAAGGCCCTCACTAATCCACTCTAACTTTACAACGGCGTAACACGCTAAACACATTTCTGGCTAATTGTGTTGCTACAAAGCGACTCCTAATTACGGACCGCTACATACACAATGCATGAGAGCAGGAGACGTGGGGCGGTCGCGTGAGGGCCATTTGTGACCGCCCCATATAGTCCTGGATGCCTACAGGTGAGTATTATTCAACATATATGGAGAAAACTATTTCTAATAAAGCTCAGCTGTCAGACTGCGAGCGTGGTAGAAGGCTCCAGAAAAGAGCTGGACCTTGGCTTAAGACATTTTGTGTGTGTGCGTGTGTGTGCGTGCGCCAAGAATAAACCTTCACACAGAACAGCACGTCCCCCAGGGGTTGGTTTCGTCCATCGTTGGTCATTTATTGTGGAGGAACTGCAGGCAGGTGATGAAAGCCAGCACATCGCAACCAACAGCGGCGTTCACGGGGTCAAGAAAGACTAAATGAGGTCGCCACTGGGGACGCCCATCGGTCATCCAAAGAGCTTTCAAGTCATCAGGCGATCACTTCCTTCTACGTTACTGTTAAATACACGCCAAATAAATTAAAACCACAGCAACAGCTCGTTCGCAGGTGTATGATATTAAAGAGTAACTAGCAGTAGTATTAGTAAGTAACACTTTAGAATGAGGTTAGACAAATAAACGGATTAATAAAGCCTGAATTAGTGTAAAAAGTTTTATGGCTGTTTATTTCCTAGTCTTCCCACTGCTGGCTACCACACGCCCGTCCTCTGCAGTCCAACAGTCCTGCAGTTAATTCAATCAGTGGGATGATAAAAGTCAGAGTCCTTCATTTGTTCCCTGACCGTTAGTGTTTATTTGTGCAGCCTGATAATGAAGTGTTACCGCTTTATAGAGCCCGAGGCTACAGGCTCTTCAAACACACACACACACACACACACACAACATGCTAAAATCCAAGAGTTTCCATACAGTGGAGCATGCACCCCATCGTCCTGATGCTACGCCGTGACACTGTGCCTGTCCCACTGGGTCACAGGCAGACCCGGCGGTTTGAGGGAGGAGGGGATGGGCAGCTCCTGCAGGCTGTCCGGGAAGCTGGTGGGGCTCAGCTGCCTCAGGATGGTCTGCATAGCGGTGAGGACCAGCGGCGCCGGGCTTCTTCCTGTCAGGTGCTGGTAGGTCTCCTCGCCCAGCACCTCGCTCCAGCGCTCCGGCTCTCTGGCCAGAGCTGCTTTCATCTTAAAGTGAAGCTTTGGCATGAACATGAGCAGGCTGTCCAGACACTGCCTCCTCTCCCCGCCCTTCGCCTCCTTGGAGTCCCCGAGTTTCTCCAGAATCACATCCAGTGGGGTCAAGCTGTTGTGGTCCGGGGCGTGCGGGGACACGCCGCTCCCCAGCAGCATGATGACCGCCTCGGGCCGCAGGAGCTCGCAGGCCAGATGTAAAGGGGTCCTGCCGTCCTCCATGAGAAACAATGCGGCTCGGTCCGTGTCAGGGGGCCCGCTGGCTCTCCGGTGAGTCTCCTGCAAGATGAGGCCGAGAATGTAGAGCCTGTCGTAGCGGACAGCCGTGGCCATGTGCGGGGCGGAGGTCGGGCAGCAGCAGCAGAAGCGCTCCCCGGGCTTTGCTAGCGCTTCGTCGGGGTAGCGGCTGAGCAGGTACCGGGCGTACGCCTGGTGGTCGTGGACGATAGCGTAGAGCAGCGCCTCGGACGGGGTGTAAATCCTCTGGCCGGCGTCCTCCTCCTGGTAAAAAGTCTCCATCGTCCGTATGTCCTCCAGCATCCAGACCGGCTTCAGGTCCCGCACAGCCCGGTAGAAGAGCAGCGAGAAGGACTTCCGATGCGTCTCGGAGCGCCGAGCCGCCGAGCTGACGGCGAACGAGGCCATGGCGACCGAGTAACGCTCGTCCCCGACCGTTCTAACAGTCCGCGTCCTTCATGGCGCTGGAGCCGCTAGCTCTGTGGGCTCAGCGCCACACGGACACCGCGCTGACACGCTCCGTTGGGAGGCGACGCTGCGGCGGCTACCGCCACTCATAAACGGCCGCTGTCGCGCTCCTCAACGGCCCGCACGACTGCGGGGTTCTCGCTGCAGTACCGCGCTGGTGCGCATGCGCACACCACAATAACGCCAACAGCGTCACGGAAACTTTATTGACAACAGCGTGAACGTTTCCTGAAGAGCTCGGAGCCTCAGGACTTCGGAGGACTTTGAGAAGGGGCTTTTATTCGGATAGAAACTGCTGTACACGAGACACTGACATTCAGACATCAGCAGTTCGTTCTCAGCCGGATAGTATCACTTATTTAACATCTGACCTGTTTTACATGAAAAAAGTGTCATTAAGAGGCTCTTCTGTGTTTTCAGTTTCAATCTGAGGTTCTTCCTTTTGAGGAAGCACTGAGGTGCTAATATCTCCAGAAGCACAGAATACTCATTCATATTCCCCATTTGACCTCCCGCCTTTCTCTGATTTGTTATTAGGCTATTATGATTTGATGGTTGGCTTCTCTTTAGCTACCTTTTTAATAAAAGAAGTCATTTTAAAGCTGTTTTCTAATCACCGTTACTGCTGTAAAGTGATGAATGATGTAGGAATAAACGTTATAAAACATTACGGTTTGTTCAAAAAGGGACTGAGCCTTAGTTTGTGGACTTATTCCGGTCTGAAAAACCTAATTGGATGTAGAGGCTTCAAGCCCCAAACCATTACATGTGGTCACTGATTCAAGATGCAATAAAAAAGCTTTTTCGGAATGAAACGCACAAACAAAACCAGATTACTCCGAGAGGAAAACTCCTTTTGGGACCCAATATTGAAGCTATCATTAGGAACGAGACTTGGTCTTGGTCTGTGTACAGAATACATTTGGAAATCTTGCATAATTGCTAATGAATTTACCTCAGCTTTGCTAATATTTGTGTCAACTCAAATGAACCAGAACCACTCACGTCTCTCTTTTAATATTGGAAATGTGTGCAAAATCTTGCCCAGAGTTTATGTTTCAATTTCAACGACAGAATGTACAAATGAAAGAAACTAAAGAAGTCAAATCAAATGATGAATGATAATGTTATGGTGTAACTGCTTTTGGAACAGTATTGTGATATTGCCATGATAACGTAAAATAGAAATGTATTTTGGCCAGTAAGGTTTTCAGAAAAGGGCCCCCCCCCCCCTTAGCACAGGGGATCATTAACCTGATTCTAAAATTAAAAACTAAACGAGAATGGAACTCCAGGTCTGTGTGAAAGTCCCAACCAAGGGGCCGGCAGCTGTCTGACAGAGGTATCTCTTGCTTATTTCAGCTGAAACCTTGTATCGCGGTAAGGTCAACCTGCACAGGAACCTGCCACTACGGGGCGTCAGTCCACTCATTTGTCCTCAGACGGGAAAATGTGTGTGCTGCAAACAAACGGTACGGCGCAAAAGAAGCTGTAATGTGAAATGTGACAGCCTGTTGTAAACGATATGCTAAGGGACGTCAGTGTGTCAACCAAGCGGAACGTGAACCATCCCAGTCCAAGAAATGGGGACAGACGCTGCAGTGACAGGGGGCCCTCTTGTGGCACATGGCCTGCACCGTCTCCTGATATTAGAAGACGCCCAAACGGACCGGACAGCGTGCTCGCTTTAATCTACGAAGCACGAAAAGGGATGACGCGCACGGGGGTGTTACGCTCACGCTGCTGGGAACGGTGGAACATTGGAACTAATGCAGCCACGTGTTATTCCGAACGATGCACTTCGAAATAGTGATTCACTTATCAGCGGACAGAGAACTCCTGAATGTGTTTAAAGACACAACTAACGCGTGTCAACTAAACTGTCAGAGGCGTCACGCCGACACCCGGGGTCACGCTGTGAGCGAATGGGCCCAGGCAGATACGAGAGCCCCCCCCCCCCGACTGCTGCCCCTCCCTCTCTATCAGTGACATTTTGCAGATGAACAGAACTGCAAAGGGCTAGCCTACCCCTGAACTTCAGTATTTTGTTCACGCAGGAAGTGAACAGGGGCGGTCTCACTCCTTCCCGGGGCTTCCTGCGCCAGTGGAAAGCCAATCACAATGGGGCTCTTTACGGCACATTGCTGCGCTGCAGGTTCTCTGTGTTAGAGCGGAGCAGGTCTGCATTCAAACACACACAAAACTAGATACATATAGAGTCTATACATGACTGAGCTCTTGGACCTTTGGGGCCCGCTCCCTGGGACCCTGGGCACAATGCAATACTTACTTGTTGTTGTACACGAGTCTGAATCTGCAAGTGTACACAACGGACATTCTTTTAACGTCTTTACTGATTTTCGGCAGGAGTACGTCCACGGCTCAGTGCACAACAATGAATTTAAATCCACCACGTAAGCAGTGCTGGAAAACGGTGTACCGTCATGCAGACACGCGTGCCCAAGTGCATCCACACGTACGTGCTTTCCGAACAGCGACGTAACTCACGTTCGAAGGGCAGGACCTTCACTTGTAATGCAGTATGTTTAGGTTGCAGTATTTGCCGCTTTCACTTTACATACAGGCCTTCCAGCACTGAGACGTTCAAAGTTATTGGGAAGGAAATTCCAAAAGGCACACGCACGCACACTCGAACATGCACAATACACGAATATCCATCAACAATAGTAGTTGCCCTTTAAAGAAGAAGGTAAAGATGTTGTCTTCAAGAGGCAAGTTCGCGGTTACAGAGTCGTCTGTAAGTGTGTGCTGCTACACTTCGCGCTCGCCACAGTACAGTAGGCATGAAGCATTAGCGTCGTGTAGTAATCGTCTGCGGTCACACTGGGGCAGTAGTGATCTACTGAAGGGGCGCTCAAACTGTAAACTAGCTGTCTGAATGACGTCCAAACAAGAGGGAAATGAATAAGGGCTTGTCCTCGTGAGAGAGGAAAACCACGTTTAAACGCACACCTTGCCAGCGCATCTGGAGGCAGTGTGGCTGACTTGTGATCAGATCTCAGCCATGTGTAAAAACTCTAAGAGGGGCATAACTGGGAGCGTTTTAATCAGCCTGAAGTTACGCTGTGCAAAATTTGGAGTGCAGTTGGAGAGGGCAATATTGTGCATTTTGTCTCCTGTGGTGCCATATTCTGGTTCATGTATGCGGAGGGTTTTGAAAGTCTCTACCGCTGATCTCTGGCGGAAAACGTCTTGGGCCCATTCAGCTATTTTCACGCTTTTCTTTGTATTTCTTTGGAGTCTGGACCCTCACCTGCTCACATTATGTTACCTGAAACAACGGTTGGCATTGGAGCCCCATAACTGGGATGATAATCAGCAGCCAAGAGTGAAAGCTTGGAAAACAACAAGTGACTTGGACCTTGGCCCCAATTTCAAGCCCTTTCAAGCTGATCTTCCTTGGCCATTGGAGCTGGCTGAAGTCTCCCAGTGAGGCAACAGAGTCCTACAGGCAGACAAAAGAGCAGGTATAACGGAAAACTGAGTCCGAGCAAAACAGCAAGCTGGCGTGTGGCACGCTCAAAAGCCTGCTTCTTAAATCCCCGGGGGGGGGTGATTGAGGGAATGTGGATCAGGTGCCAGGGCACCAGACCACGCCCACCATCTCTGAAGGAAAACAGACAGACAACCACAGCAAGCGCCCCCCCCCAAAAAAAACACAACACACACACACACTCAGAGGTCACGACCAGGGGCCTTGTACCCCGCGCTCCTGCGTCCTCACTCAGTGTTTAATTGGAAAAAAATAAGGATTATTTCAAGGCCTCCCAAAAAATCTAAAGCTTTAGGAGCACTCTGATAGCTGCGAGCGAACCACGCAGTACAGTAACAAAGCCAACTGTAGCTGTACGCCATGGCACGTCTCTCAGGGATTACTCACCTTCATCCTCTGTAATCTGATCACATGTCATCAGCTGTCACAGCAGCCCAGCGGAGCCGCAGCTCTGCACACACACACCGGACATGTGCCTCACTGCCTACACTGCCTCTCAGTGCTCTCCCACTAAAGCTGTGAATATTTCATATCGCAGCGTGACGGATCATATTGCCACGACTATTACGATTCCTTTGATTAGAGCTGTGGCCTCCGGTCACCTCTGGCTAAGCCTTAATTGAATTTGCATTTGGTGGATGGTCCGCAATGCGAGTCAGCTGTGGCCATGTCCCTTTTATCCCCAGTAATTACACTTTCTATTCTGACCAGCTGGATTAAATGTCAGAATGAGCTGGCTCAACATGCACTTTGGCACACACTTTGAAGTATACCGTGAGCGCTGCAGATCTGTGCGGGGGCCTTGATTTCTATGCACAGCGTTAGTCTAATTATGGGCTGTCTGGCGGCCCCTGCTGCTCAGATGCCAGAGATCATCGCCATGTGTGAAGGCCTCTCTGCGGATGCTGATCTGGGAGCAGTGTCTGCAGTGGAGCTCCCAGGGTCTGTTGGGGGCCCCTGGGCAAAAAATTCCCAGGGGGCCCCGCCAACCGGCGTCAATCACCAGTATGTTACGCAGAGAGTGACGCAAAATGTATGAAATATAAACTTTTTTTAAATGTCAAATGTAGTATTTAAAACATTATGAATATATCATTAAAAACCTTGAACATTTCAAAATCTAAAAGACTAAAAACCTAAATAAATAACTTCAGGAACTGATACAACAAAAGTAAACAGGGCGTATAGTGTCACAAAGAATCTATGTGTTATCTGTTTTTGTCATGAAGAATCTTGCGAGGGCATGCCTTATCGAATTAAAGTGGAACACTGAGCTTACAGTTTTCATTCTCACACTATCCTTCTCCTGTCCTGAGTCAGGACCCGTCACTGCAGCTCCTGCCGCTCCGCCTCCTCCCCTCTGAGAGGCGCCACAGAGCGCTGTACGCCCAGACGACCAGACAGCAGGACAGTTTCAATCCACAGCTCCGATGAACAGCTAACAGTCTGACACTGTAGCTATTTCATATTTATAGCATATATGTCCACCACTGCCAAATAGAATCCACACTGCATGTATACACACATCCACCTGTGTCATGCATATAAGGAATCTATTACATGAACCACTCAATATTTCTCGTCTTACTGTTTGCAATGCACGGGAACAGTTGGGCTGATAGACACTGCGCGTTGCCGTTCATTGTTGCTTTTCACACATATTTCCACCTTTTTTCCCACCTACTTGTACTTGTCTTTAAAAAACATCACTGGATCATCTGTGAATTGACTGATACGAAATTCATAGTCCGAAGTATGATTTCCTTCAAATGCAGGATGGATTTCCAATCAGTTAAGCCCACAACATAAAATGAAGGGCTGTGGTGATGTGGGGCGGCCTCGTCCGACCCTGCGCGAAACCTTACATCTACAGAACTATAACTGCGTATGTCACGAGAAAACCCTTCAATAGCTTTGAAAAACCTTTCACCGCGCCTGAGGTTTGCAGGCGTTCGGAGCGAAAAGGAATCAAAAGGCTCCGAAAGAGTCAGTAAATGGAGACTCTCTGATTCGTGCTTCCGCGACGTCTGGCTGCTGTTCATCGACCAGTTTGGCCAAAAAGATGTTTCAGGTGATCTGCAAACCCTAAAGGTCACTGACCGCCGGTGATGGAGCATCAGTAAATCCTCCTTAGGTTCAGATAGTAAGGTTATTAAACCTGTTTTCATTGGGGGAGATGAAAACGGATTCACTTTACATCCCGGAAAGTTTGAAGTCCCCTCAGAAAGTTTGGAAAACCATCAGCTCCCCCAACAGAGGATCCTGTTCCAGTCACTCTGTTCGTAATCCTCATTTAGTAACCTCACGTCGTCGTCGGCTGTTTCTGAAAGGACGTCACAGTTTTGGCAATTGGCCTCGTACGCATTATTGTAAAAAGGCCAGATTGAACCGTTCCCATTTGTTCATTTTTAACACATCTAGATTAGTAATCCTTTAACTTGTCGACAAAATCCGTCATTTACTAACAAACTGTTATTAAATGAACCATTTTCAGAGGACTGTGCTCAGATATTAATAAGGATAAACTACCCAGACTGTGCTCAGTGAGGTGATGCGTAAATCTCATAAGACAACAATCTAACGTTGACCTCTGATTAATACCTGATGGGGATTTTAAAGAGGTGGATTAGACCTCCTCCAGTCATCAGCTGTATTTGTTTCTACGCAGGCTCGTGGGCCCCTGAGGTCCTCGGCCTATCCACGATTCGGGAGCTCTATTAAAGTCCCATGAGCTGTCACGTCAATCATTTTCCATGTGTTGATGCAACGTATACCGTAGACACAAGCAGTGCTGGAAAGGACATCGACGATGCTCGCGTGTTGTTTGGATCACCATAGCAACACACAGGAAGACGCGGCAGTTATTGATCTGTTGACGGACAGCCAGATGGAGCATCCATTAATGGACAGGCCTCCCTTAACCATTGGGCGGGACTGGCAGGGTTGATGCACCTAAAGCACAAGCAGATTCCCAGCCTCAGATCGAGTTCCAGATGAAAAGCAGATATTGAAAAATGAGCCTCAAACATCCCGCAGCTTCGCGACTTATAAGCCAAACAACACGGGACGGCAGTCAACAAGGGGACGACACTGAAACACTCACGTGTTATCCGGCAGGGTTTCTCACCGTTTTAGGGACAACGTTCGAATTCAGAGGTTGGAAGGCGTCCAACAGGAGTGGAGCGCTCGGAGCTTCCTGCAGACGGTCACATCAGTCGGTTCCCACATACGAGGAACTGGCTCTGGCGCTTTTGGTGCAAAGCAATAAACATAATAGGAACATAACGAAGCATGAAGAAGACACACTGACAGACTGAGCTGCACATGTTTGACTGGTGACCCATTTATAGGCTCAGTGACTGATCACTTGAACGACTTCATCCAAAGATTCATCAACAGTTCTGTAATTCAGTCTCCTCTTAATGACTGCTGGTGTCAACACATCTAGCAGAAATGATAGGACGACGCTGAGGGCTTTAATCTGAGAGCAACATCTCAGCCTGCTCTGGGTGTCATGGTAACTGAACCACAGTCCGGTAATCAGTCAGCAGTTCCTTATCAAATGAAAGTTTATCAGTTTCACAGAAACACAGTTCACGCTAAGCGCAGACCACAGAGTGTCAACCTCATCTGTAATGGGCAAAAACTTTAACAGAGTTCAAGCAGGGGCCGCATCAGCGTGCTGACCCAGAGCAAGTTTAATAAAACCAGTTTAAAAGGCTCGGTGCTGCCGTCAGAGAGAAACCTGAAGACCCAACATCAACATTTCCTTCACTCCATGTTTTACAGCGGAGGAGTTTAAGTATCTTGGGGTCTTGTTCACGAGTGAGGGAAGGACGGAGCGGGAGATCGACAGGCGGATCGGTGCATCCTCCGCAGTGATGCGGTCGATGTACCGGTCTGTCGTGGTGAAGAGGGAGCTGAGCTGCAAGGCGAAGCTCTCTATTTACCAGTCGATCTACGTTCCTACTCTCACCTGTGGTCATGAGCTTTGGGTCGTGACCGAAAGGACAAGATCCCGGATACAGGCGGCCGGAACGAGTCTCCTCCGCAGGGCGGCTGGGCGCTCCCTTAGAGACAGGGTGAGGAGCTCGGTCACTCGGGAGGAGCTCAGAGTAGAGCCGCTGCTCCTCCACATCGAGAGGAGTCAGCTGAGGGGGCTCGGGCTTCTGTCCCGGACGCCTCCTGGACGCCTCCCGGGCACGGGCATGTCCTAGGGCAAGACCTAGGA
Source organism: Coreoperca whiteheadi (assembly GCA_011952105.1). Lineage (NCBI taxonomy): Eukaryota > Metazoa > Chordata > Actinopteri > Centrarchiformes > Sinipercidae > Coreoperca > Coreoperca whiteheadi. Next base: position 784,468 of record CM022481.1, read on the forward strand.
CGCGCTGGAGGGACTGTGTCTCTCGGCTGGCCTGGGAACGCCTCGGTATTCCCCCAGAGGAGTTGGAGGAAGTGTCTGGGGAGAGGGAAGTCTGGGCGTCTCTGCTCAGACTGCTGCCCCCGCGACCCGGCCCAGGGTAAGAGGGAGGAGATGGATGGATGGATGGATGTTGAGAAGCCTCAGTTTGTCATGAAGCAGCGTTTCTATAAAGTTTGGTTTAACTCCTGTGACTGCGTCAGATCCATGCAGAGCAGAAAGCGTCGTACAAAGGGGCCCAGTTGGAAAGCGCTGCTACTGGAGAACGTAGTCAGGTCAGGTGACGCAGTGTAAAACGCTCCAAACTCTGCTTTCACCCAGAACACTATTTTTCTGTGTCTGTGCTATGTATGACTGGTATTATCCTTGGATTCGTTTCACTTACTATCATTTTGGACCCGGCCTCTTTTTCTTCCCCTTGTCTGCTGTAGAGAACACAGACACATTGTTGTGATCTATTCAATTTTGAAGCAGCGTTTATATTTTAACAGGCGCAGCTTTTCTAGCCTATAAAGCGCTGGTTTGACCGTCGACTGCAGATCGATGCATGGACAAGGTTTTCCAAATCCTGCTGAGACATCAGTCCTTTAATCCTGTATATTATTAGAGTGTATTAGAGTTCCCTGGTGCTATAGTTATGTAACTTTGTGTATCGTCTGGATAATTATGTTAACTGATTTTGTTGTTTTCCTTACTGCCCCCTGCTGCCGGAGGGCAGAACACACCTACGGATGTATTGTGGGGTGTGAGGGATCTTGCCGTCTTTTGGGGCCCCTAGCAGGAGAGGACTTGGCTCTTGTTCTGGTCCGGTGGAAGCTGCAGACCTCAGCATGTAAAATTGAGGATCGCCTTTGTTTTGACTTACAGAGCTCATTTTTATTATATAGGTTGGGGGATTGTCAGCTGCTGCAGTCATAGAGGAAATGCTCTGACACCACATGGCATGTTTCTTTTAATCTTAGTAGCAAAAACAACAATTTGACCACACAAATATCTTTTACAGCTCCAGGTAGGAAGTGTGCACAGTTGCACTGCTGCTCCTCACCGCCTCTCCTACTGTGAAGTTCAACTGCCACACATATTCCTACTGGGGTATAGTATGGGGGGGGGATCCAATATACAGAGACACTGTGCACACGGACCAAAACAGTCTCATGAGTCAGTTTGGCAGAAACATGCAACGCCTGACAATAGAAGCAAACAACTTGGTGTGGTTCAACAGGAACGTTCCGGACAATGAACTTTCCTTGAATCGGTTCATTGTCAGTTTTACTTCTTAAACCCGCATCTCCTCCAGATGGTGTAATACAATCTGCAGGAGACTTTGTGAACGCTGACCAGTGGGGAACGAGGGGGAATTGGGTTCCTAAAATGGGATGTCGAACACTTACAGAGTGCATTCGTACAAAGTGGCTGTGAGCGCAGTCTTAAAAGATATTCTGGGATTTTTTGACAGATGTAAGTAACTTACATGGTGGACAAAACGAGAGATTATTAAACTGGACCTGTATATTTTACAGATACTGAACAACAAACTTAAGCTACTTGCTGCAAAATGAATATACTGCAGTTCTTAAGGGACATTCTGGTTTTATACAACTCAGGTCTGAAGGAAACGAGAGGGGGTTGGGGGGTGGGGAGGGGGGGGGTATCTTGTGGTTATATGGTTTGCACCTTCACAATAATCCAGGTGTCCTCACACAGATTTCCCGTCCTGCTGAATGCTGACAGGCGGTGTTGGTACACAGATCCCGTGCTTAAACATAAAGTTCTCTAATTGTTACTCGGCTTTTTTTGCTTAATCATATTGTTTCCTGGCAGCCCGACAGCAGATGTTCTGTGGCCCAGTACTAGTCCTAGGGGGTTGGGAACGTTTGGTTTAAATAATCTGGATCCATTATCGCTTTTTTCCCCCAACCTGTCTGATGTTATAGTGACCTTTCCAGATCTCGACGATGACTTCGGTGAGAACAGTGTTGGTATTACTGATAAAACTGATGACGCAAAAATGACACTCAAGTCGCAATAAACCAGAATTACCCTGACTTTTGTCTTGGCGTCCAACGGTGCCCTGAATGTGTAGGAGGGCTTCGGTGAACCTCGGAGAAAGGGTTTGGTGTTGAGGTGTTGTTTGGGTGCTGTAGCGAAACAGGGAGGGCATCTTTCAAAAAACGACCTTGAAATGAATACACACACAAAAAAAACAAACCCCAATAAAAAACCTGCACCTAACAAATCTAATGTACACAAACTAAACAGGCCTACTTGTCTTGGACCATCCAACCCATGTCACCAGTTTCCTCCCCAATAGTTTGGCATTTTCAACAATTAACTGAGTCTACATACAGTACAGCCATAGCTTAGGAGATGATGGGTTTCATAATCTATACAGTCACGTACAATCTGAAATGATTACCACACAGAATGACTGAGTGACCCCTCAAATATATACTCTGCATAGAAAGTAAATATATTCACGTACAACTTGTTTTTCTTAAATCTCAGTGAATCAAAGCATCACATCTACCTATATATACTGCACCATCCAGTCAGGGAAGGTTCGACTGCATCAGCAGGTATGCATCTGAAATGAGGAGGAATTTACACAGGAAGATTTTATAGCGTAATCACTGGTCAGGCCTGGCTCTTGTGTCAAGGCCGAGACCAGTAATGGGTAATTTGTGTTTGACCAGCAAACCTTTACTTTCATTACACACTTTAAATGTATACAGTACTGTATAATAGCATGACCACATATTTCTGTAACAGGCAGCGCTGCTCTGTCATTTCCCTTCAGCTCTCAGTGGCTGATCAGCCATTTTAATCCATCGCTGTACAAAGTGTGAGGCAAAACAATCCAAAGGAAATATTCCTGAAGGTTGTAGAACTGGGAAAACCCCTCGTCCTGGCTCACTTGGGTCTGAGCAGTGGAGCGGAAGGGATGAAAATGAGTGTGCTTCATGCAGGACGAAGGCTCTTAGACCAACAGGTCGGTCTTGGCATGACTGTTGGCGTCCATGTGAGCATTGTTTGACAGTGCGATGGTCCTAGACAGTACTCTCCATCACCCAGTCTGCACTGTCTATTGTCCCCTTGCTCCCTCTCGGGTCCTCCTCCTCCTCACACTGCAGCAGCATGCCATTTACAGACAGGCTCCTCTTAGTCCAGATGCTGCTAATCCTGCGCGGTTTGTTGCACAGCTGTGCCGCTCCGGCGCCCGTCACGTCCCCCATGTCGAAGGACTGGCTCCTTTTCGGCTTGGAGTCCAGCGGTAGCATGAGGAGCCGGCTGAGGCTGGAGTCCAGCGTCCGGCCCAGCAGCGGCTCCCTGTCCGTGTGGGGTTTTGCTACCGCCGCCGCGGTGCTACTGGACGCCCCCGGGTCGCGGCCCTGCGCCCCCCGCAGCTCCAGTGAGGTGAAGGCCCCGAGGAGGTGGTCCAGGTTGGACCGGGGCTTGGAGGGCGCTGAACTCCAAATGTTGGCAAGTGTGCTGCTGGGGCTGTAAGAGCCCCCGACCACGGAGCCTGAAGAGGAGGAAGAAGAGGTGAGACTGCTCTGGAGGGAGCCACACTTGAACTCCACCACCTCGTCCCGCAGGGTCACTTTGGCCTTGACCTTTGGCTCAGGCTGCGGCTGAGACAGGGACATAAGAAGCCCGTTTTGCCCGAGTCGACCCCCATTGGTCTGACAGTGTGTGTCACTGACGCTGGTCAGCTTCCCCACCGGGGGTTCAGTATCTGCAGCTTTGTAGCGCAGCATCAGGATGACGATGAACACGAGCAGCGTGGCCACAATGATGCCCCCCACCACCAGGATCATGGTGCCCCCCAGGAGCTGGCTGGGCAGAGACTGGCACTGAGGGTAGTCATCCTGGGTGAAGAACTGGGTGCAGCCCACGACGTTGGTGGCCGTGAGCGTGGTGGCCGTGTCATCCCAGGCGGCCAGCACACACAGATCGTAGCGGGCCCCCGACACCAGGTTTGTCACCAAGAAAGCTTTGCTGGAGGCCGGGATCATCCTTAACAAAGACAAGAAAAACAATTAAGACCTGCAGGTTAATGACTGCATTAAGATAAGGAGGTCGTCCTCTGTAATAGCCTGGCAGATCTCTTTTTTAAAGACACAGACGCGGTTGTAACAACGTCGGGGAGGCATACAGTAAATGCTATAAATGATTGAGCCATCAGCATCTGAACAGGGTGCACATGTCATTTCTGCACATAGAGACTTAACTAACTGCTGTGGTAGGTAATGCAAAGCTCTATTCACTGTGCAATTTTTCATTAAGGGAGAGCAAGGGTTTCCATTTCCGTTCCCTGGAGCTTCTCTCCCCTTCTAAGTCTCGGCGGCGGCTGCTTTAACAGACAGCCAACAGTGATTGGCTTTATTTCTCAGAGCCATCTGTCTTGCTGCAGTGAACAGAGGGTCCATTTGATATCGGAGCTCTGGAGCAATGATAAATAAATAAGTGGAAAACCCAGGGAAAGCAAGAAGAGACTGGAGACTGAAGCACATTTTGTACGGGCCGACCCAAGATGAATCTGGACCTGTGGGAACTGTCAAGTGCTAGGAACCACAACACACGGGGGGGGGGGGGGGGGGGGGGGGGGGGGTGGGGGATTAAAGTGGGGGGGGGTGGAAAGGTTTAAACCCCGGGTTGGTGGGGGGGGGGGGGGAGGG
>CM022481.1:789207-818890 GCA_011952105.1 Coreoperca whiteheadi
GCTGTGGGGGGGGGGGGGGGGGTGGGGGTGGGGGGGTTTAGTTGTTGGGGTATTAAGCTCTGGAGAGCTGTAATGCTGTAAGCACCGGTATGTGTGTGCGCGCTGAGGAAGAAATGTTCCCTCCTGCTTCAACAACTTCTATCAAGATGTCCAGGTGCCCCAGAGAAAGAGAGTGAGGCTCCAGCTGGCCGAGGTGAAGCTGCTCAGCGGGCGGCAGCAGCAGAGGACTGGAGGTTGGACTGCTCGAGCTCCCCTCCCACCTGCTGTTTACATGATATTACTCATTCATTTCCAGGCCCAGTTTCCCCTGCAGGGATTCACATCAGTCCTGGACCTGCCTGTCTGTCTGTCTGTCTGTCTAACCCTCGGGCCGACTCTGGGTGAGACCGTAGGACAGAGCTGAAAGTAACATGTATGTTTCCTCAGAGTACTGAGATGATGGTTATGATGTTTTAATTATGTTAGTTTGAGGAATTCACGGCAGCTTTTATCTGTGTGTGACAAATCTGCCAGCGGTGTCCATTTTGCAGCTTTACTGAAAATCTACTGATGAGTACCTGATTTTTAAACTGTTTATTGCGCGGTGTCAGTTTCATACTGGCTTATAATAGGGCTAATTATTTCCCTGCAGGATAATAAAAAAAGAAAAGGGCAGGGCCGGAGAAATCCACTTAGAGGCCCTGGGGCAACAAAAAAACAAGCTGTAGACCCCTACTTAAACATAATATCAGCTGTAGTAATAAGGGTATTAAAAGTAGATTTCGACACAGCACAAGACAGGACATCCAGGCTGGGTGATAATGCAGGTGCCACCTTGAGGCCCTTATCAATGTAGCTATTTTTGTACTGTAAAGGTGGACATTACCAAATCTGTGCACTGCCCCTCTCCTCACACCGATCACAGCTAAGCTCGCTCGTCTTTCGGCTCTTATGCTTCGGCTGCCACGTGCCAACATACATGCTATATGCTACAAAACTACACTAAATCCTAGTCTAAATCCCAAAACATCAGTGGGCAGCTAAAAGGTGTAGATCCAGGGACATCCCAACAGGAACTAAGTGAGGGGTGGTATAACTAATTGCCTTGAACAGTCTAGTCGCTTCATTGTTAACCAGATTCTTTAAGGTTTTGCACATTTAGAACTTGAAAAAGTTAAACCAAATTTGACTTGAAAGGATTCCGATTCTATACGGATCTGGATTTGATACAATGCTATCAAAGCCCAACCCAAGTTGTCGCTACGAAACAAACGACAGTTTACATGGCAGAAAATCCAACCGGCATTTTTAAGCCAGCATCACGTGTCGTATTATCCGGGGAAAAGTGACTTCAGCTTAGCCCGGCTCCCTTACGTTTATCTGGCTTCTCCAAGCCTGCTAAGCTGACTCATGCCTCTTGATTTGTGATACCAGAGTCCCACTCAGGCTGACAATGACTGAGACTTTACAAAATCATATTCCACATAAGCATTGACAGGACACTTGGAGACTGGGAGACTGTCCTCCCAAGAAAAAGGTCGACCTGGATGCCTAAATACGACCTTTTTACATTTACTTGACAAGAATAAATGTGGAAGTAGAGTGATGTTGTTACAGAGCCTCAAAACCTCATAGGGACATGGCTGGATGGCTCAACAAAGCTGACACATGAAAATGAAGGTCTGCTTTACTTTGACAAAGTATTTGTTTTTACCTCAGACCCCAATCTGTCTCTAACCCTAACCAAGTAGGGGTTTAGCCTAAACCCAGCCAAGCCCTAAAATAACGGCGGTGAGAAACCGATTTGGAAGGCACTGAGAAACGGTGGGGCGTCATTTGCGAGTCATTTTAAAGGCCACGAGAACCGGCATGCTTTGTCATGTAGTTTAGAAAAACCTTTTGAGTGTGGCGTGCGGGCATTTGTCACGCGGCGGCCTTCATCTGGTTGGAGTAGGAGCCGCAGGTTCGGACCCTGCATTTGCTGTTGGCTCACTGTGCCTGGCCAAGGCTGTGACAGTCTTCTCAAAAAGGACATTTAGCGGACATGCAACAAAGATCCCAGATATGTGTCCAGAGCCAAAAACATCACCACCTCAGTGTTTGCCTTATCCCAATTAGTCACCACAGCTCAAACTAAAAGAAGCTGTTTTCCAATAAAATAAAGTGCTACTTCTCCACCAAACTTGTGCTACAGTTCATTACACCATTATAATTGGCTGCCTGGGATTGGGGGTACAATTCTTTAGCCTAGCGATGCCTTCGCTGTGCACTGCTCGCTCCTGTGTCTGGGTCTAATTGATTTCAGGTTGTCTGCATAGGCTGGTTAATTCATTTTAATTCATAGGAATAAAGCCCAAGTCCAGGGAAACCTATGCCCATGCTTATCAGGGGGAGATAAAAGTTTTTTCCCACCCCTTCAGGCGGCAATTTGTCGAGTGGCCTGCTTAGCTCCCGTTGATGGCGTGAGGCCATAGCATTAATCAGAGTGAAAGCGGGGGAGAGAGAGAGAGAAAAGAAGCGTGGGAGAGGGGACGGGGGAGGAGGTGGGCCCTTGGCTCAGGCTTCTTTTAAGCTTCGCGGGAGATTTGTCAGTTACAGTTTTAATATTCTACATATTTTCTCAGTTCAAAGACAGAGCTGACAAAACAAATAAATCATTACTCCAGGCTGCATCTTTCCTGTCCACAACCATTAAACCATTTCACGGCTCTGGATTTTTTCCAGCTGCAAAGAATCACTGAAACATTATTCATTATCTGTATTGATTTCTTAAGGCTTTTTTCTCTCGACAGATACAGACAAGGTCATGCCAAATGGTCTCCTGCCCCATTGATTCAGCATAAACATTGGGGTGCTGCTGGGAAATTTGATTATGCTTATATAATCAAAATCCCTAATGGCCTCTCACTGGCTGCTCCCCACTCTTAGACTCTGCAGCTGTATTGTAGAGGATTAAATGGGCTGTGACATTTGTCTGTGTCTTTCTCCATACCCTTGAATATCTCCTGGTTGTAATACAACATCCCCTCCATCTAACTGTAATGGCTGAATACATTAGGAAGGGGATGGTGTGCTGAAAATGGTGCCACCGTAGGCCCGCGGTTTGTGTTGCAGTCGCCACTGGATACACCTCTGACAACAGCATAGCTCATGTAAACCTGCAGCCCGCACTGCAGAGAGCCTTCACTAAGCTCTCAGCGAAGAGACTCGCGGCAAAGACACGAGCACACAGGGGCTAACACAGGGGTCGGGAACCTTTTTGACTAAGAGAGCCATGAAAGCAAAAAATTTGGAAATTTATTTCAGTGAGAGCCATATAATATATTTTAAAAGTGAATTCAACTAAATGTCAGTATAATAAGCCGGGTCCATACGCGGAGTTGCTGCTGGCTAGCTTGCACCCTGCTCAGAAGCTCTTGGCACGCTTTCTTTCTGCTGTCTCCCGCAGGGTATTTTGATGCAAAGGTAGCGTGGCGCGTGTCGAAGTGCCGCTTTACATTCGACCGTTTCAACGATGTAATTTTGTCATTGCAAATTAGACACACCGCAGAACCCGCTCTCTCCACAAAGGCGAATTCTTCGGCCCATTCGTCCTGAAATGTACGATACTCGTCGTCTTTTTTTCTTTTCGCCATCTTCTTCGTCGAAGGGTTAGCTTTGAGCTAATGACCGAGCAGACGCAGTCTCAGACTGATTCAAAAGGGGGCGTTTACCTGTTTTACCCAGCAACGGCAAACTTAGGCCAGTATCATCCAATTAAAATAATGGACAATTGCTCCTGCAGCCCTGAACAGGACATGCGCAGTGAAAAATCGATGGATGGATTAAAACAAGTGAGAATATTTTGTTTTATCTGCGAGCCATATGCAATCATCAAAAGAGCCACATCTGGCTCGCGAGCCATAGGTTCCCGACCCCTGGGCTAACATCAAGGGAAAGGGTCACTGTCCATTCCATAACTTTTGAAAACTCTTGAGTCGTTTGAAATTTAGAACATTACAATGAATTCAATCAGCATTAATCGATCTTCTTTCAGCAGAACACGCCGAAAACACGTGTGAGCGTATATAAAGTTGTTTGGCATACAATTGCCTATTAACAGATCCAGCAAACGTTGAGCAAATTTAAAGTGAGACTATGTAATTAAATGTCTTACTAACTTTCGCAGAGGAGCAATGGAAAGCTTCCTGGCTGGAAACATCACAAGCTGGCATGGGATGTGCACGGCCCAGGGCCGGAGGGCTCTGCAAGCGGGGGATTCAAACCCGTTTAGAAGATCACTGGTACCAGCCTACCGAGCATCAGTGATAACGGAGAGGAGAGGTGCCTGCAGAGCCCGAAAGATACTGAAGGACAGCACCCCCCCACACCCCCACCCCCAGCCACAGCCTGGTCACCCTGCTGCCGTCTGAAAGAGACATAGAAGCATCCGCTGCCGTGCCACCAGACTACAGAGCAGCGTCTTCCCTCAGGCCGTCAGACAGCTACGCTCATCCCCAGCACTCCGCCATGTAAAATAGCTATGACCTGGTTTATATTCACTAATCTACTGTGCATCAATTTTATTTCATAACATTTGCTTTTGAGCAGCATAAAGGGAACTACAATCCAAATCTCGTTAGATAACCCTGTGTTGTAAAAGTGTCAATAAATCTATCTGGTACCTCGTAATGTTGGCGGAACAGCAGCCAGGAGTGGAAATGATGGGACAGTGTCACGTCCTCAAACTGACTCTAACAGTAGCACACTATGAAGATGTCATAGTCTGTAGCTTTGTCAGTCTTGATATTTTCTACTTACTATGTTTAGTGATAGGCACCAAAATACCAAAGCAAAGTCCTTGTGTGTGGAAACCTACTTGGCCACATACCTGATTCTGAATATCTTTCTAAAGCTAGCTAACTTTGGCCACCATAAGCTCCTGCACATACCAGACCAAGGAAGACTGTTTTGAATTGAGCTAGGAGGTGTTTTATTGCTGCTGAACATAACGTTTTATTTGGAAGGGACAGAACGTGCTCTTTTCTGTTTCAAAAGTGACATAGTCGTGCTCGAACATTCTCCTTTTAGCTCTACGTTGGTCTCCACCAACTGTGGGGAACTGCAGAAGTCACCACCAGCGACGTGGATAATATAAAAATAGAGATTAGTACAGCTTTGAGATCATCATTTCTCAAAGATTAACTCGGAACTGTATCCAGATCCTTTCCTTAAGGAAGAGCGTAAATATCACATTAGTGATTACAAGTAAAAGTCCTGAATTCAAAATTTTGCTTAAGTATAACTTAAAAAATGCACTTAAGATGCATTAATGTGTGAGCAGCATTCAAACTACTTCATATACTGATGGATATTTTAATCTATCAAATGATAACAATATGTTTTGAATGGACAATCTTAATCTGCAATGTTACTATAAACTACAGCTGTCAGATAAATGCAGTGGAAAAATGTAAAATGTAAAGTACAAGTATCTCAAATCTGTATTTAAGTACAGTACTTAAAGTAAATGCACTCAGATACTCCCCCCCCCCAACTGGGAGAATCTCAAATCCTCTTTGTAAAGGCACAGCACAGCCAAATTATGTTAAGATGACGTCTGAGAATGCGATGATTTGTTGATGAACCCTCTGATGATGTGAAAAGTTCATTCGTGATCCTCTTATGCGCCTCTGACCCGATGCTGGCAAACCCCAAAATGACAAAATATCATGTGCAGCTAAAACTCAAGTCAAGGCTTGCTTTGTAAAACGCTTCCATGAAATCCAACACATAAAGTGTGTGGCAAACCTTCTGCAATGAATGCGGTGTGTGTCTGAAAGGGCCTCGACAAAGGCACTGCAACATGGACTTTCTGTTTGACTTATCCTTAATTTCCTTTGCACATTCTCATATATAAATATACATGACTACATACGTATATTCACATTACAGTTCATATTCATTCTATTAAGCTTAGTGTATATTGTTATTCTGTATGTATATATATTTGGTCGTACTCTCTTGTATATTAACATATCCTCAGGGCCACAGACCCTTAACTTTATATAAAAACAGACTGCAGTGGTATTTCATGTAATGTGTGTTCTTTGGGTTTCTCCTTTTGTATAAGATTCCGGTCTCCCTTTTTGTACCCCTGAATTGTTGGTCTTCTTCCAATGCTTGAGAGAACTGTTTCAGTCTAATGGCAAAGTCACCCGAAAATGAATTTGTATTTTTACATTTGTCATGTGCAATAAATGCAAGGGTTGTTCGACATACTAAATAAATGATCCTCTATAATGGCACAAACAACTGCATCTCTTCTTGTGGAGCTTTCAACCATATGGCATGGTCTTCATCAGCAGACGGAGTTCGCTCAGTTGGCAAGAATGAGCTTTCAGTCTCAATTCTTATAATGGACACAGAGTAAGTGCAATGAAAACTTTGAATATCTCCAGAAAAAAGCAAGTAAGAGGACAGTGAGTTGAGCTTGCTTTGTTGTTTCCAAGCTCAAGAATGAATTTCCAAGCACCAAAAACAACAGCAGGATCAGTGGTTTCAGCAAGTCCCCAAAAACGACCCGTGATTAACGCGTTTAGTCCTCTAGCGGCTGTAGTAATGAAGACGGGAGCAATGGAGGAAGTCAGGTAATGTCGATTTAGCGACAAAGTCTGTATGGGGAGAAGGTCGGGGTGGAAGGATGGGTCAACAAAGCATTGGATGAGCGCTGTTCGTTTCCCTGATAGTTCCGCACGTGGGAGATGCTTGGCTTTCTGCTTTTCTTTTTTACTAAACCTAACCAAATAGTTTGTGGTAGTTTGCCCCCAGTAAACATCTCCCATGTGGGATCGTTCCATAACCCTAACCCAAACTAGGATCCTTCCCTGAACCTCAACGAGTCACTTTTGGGTTTTATCCTAACCTAACCGTATAGTCCAGAAAACACTTGTAAGCGTCATTCTCGAGGGCAGTCCAAAGCTACTTACTTTGTCGCTTCATTTTGAGGACTTGTTTGATTTGCCAGGTCAGTAGTAAAGGAAACAAGAACAACAGTAAAAATTGTGCTTACTTCATAATAATATATACAGTATATATCTTCTTCTTCTTTTCCTTTCGGCTGCTCCCTTTCAGGGGTCGCCACAGCGAATCATGCGCCTCCATCTAACCCTGTCCTCTGCGTCCTCTTCACTCACACCAATTAACTTCATGTCCTCTCTCACTACATCCATAAATCTCCTCTTTGGTCTTCCTCTAGACCTCCTGCCTGGCAGCTCCAACCTCAGCATCCTTCTACCAATATATTCACAGTCTCTCCTCTGAACGTGTCCAAACCACCTCAATCTGGCCTCTCTGGCTTTATCTCCGAAACATCTAACATGAGCTGTCCCTCTGATGGACTCGTTCCTGATCCTGTCCGTCCTCGTCACTCCCAAAGAGAACCTCAACATCTTAAGCTCTGCCACCTCCAGCTCTGCCTCTTGTCTCTTCTTCAGTGCCACTGTCTCTAAGCTGTACAACATCACTGGTCTCACCACCGTCTTGAACACCTTTCCTTTCATTCTTGCTGATACTCTTTTATCACACAACACACCTGACACTTTTCTCCAGCCGTTCCAACCTGCTTGCACTCGCCTCTTCACCTCTTTTCCACAGTCTCCATTGCTCTGAACCGTTGACCCTAAGTACTTAAAGTCCTGCACCTTCTTCACCTCTGCTCCCTGTAACCTCACCGTTCCACCTGGGTCCCTCTCATTGACACGCATGTATTCTGTCTTACTGCGGCTAAGCTTCATTCCTCTGTTTTCCAGAGCAGACCTCCATCTCTCTAGATTCTCCTCCACCTGCTCCCTGCTCTCACTACAAATAACAATGTCATCCGCAAAACCAGAGCAAACAAGAAGGGGCTCAGAGCCGATCCTTGATGCAGACCCATATACAGTATATATAATATAATATATAATGTACATACTATAATATTGATGTATTATTTAGGAATTATGTTATCAAACTTAAAAGATGAGTATAGTAATAGTGTCCTGGTATACATTTAACTAGGTGCTTAATCAGACCAAAGAGTTGACCTTTCATTGCAAAATTACCATAAATACATGAATAGAACTAACTCATACACCCATATACTTTCCAGATACTGCTATACTCTTACTCAAGTTGTTATTCACATGACTACTTTGACTTCTACTTGTTTTCGTAAAGTGACAGTACTTTTACTTGAGTGCATTTTGGGCTACTCCTCCCAACCTCTGATTATACCACAGTCACACGTTTGGAACATCTCAGAATAGTGCACCTTTCAGGAATTTTAAAAAAGGCCTTCTTTTCAGCCTGAGAACAGCACAAGTCTTTTCTGTTTGGAATAGGTTCCCTGGACCCCCAGGCCCTCACATTTACCCACCCTACATAAAGGGTCGCGTAAAAACCCATAGTTCTTCAAGTAACAACGTGCCAAATCATGAGACTCAGCTGACAGCGAGACAAACTTCTTTCTTTCTGTTAACACTACATTTCCTTTGATTTTTCTGTTGGTTTTTTGCGATGCCATTGTCCTTCAGCTCCAGTGTTTGAAGAGGAAACAGCTGACAGCTCTTACCTCTTGTGCACAACAGCGGGACACAGCTGAAGCGAGTAAGTTGCCTGGATCCCTTGAACCCCAGCAGCTACAGGCCTATTTCCAAACTTCCGTTCTTATCTAAACTTTTGCAGAGAGTTGTCTCCACTCAACGTTCCTGAATTCAACTCAGCTTTCATGACTTAATCTGTGAAACATTTCAGGCTGCTTTCAGAACAAGGCACAGCACAGGGACTGCCCCTATTCTGTTAAGGTAGGAAATCATATTCTCATGGCAGCATGAAAACAACGTTTTAATCCCTCTAGATTTACTGCAGCTGACATCTTAATTGATCTCTTATATGTCTCATTTTAACATTAAAGACATCGTCAGCAGCGGGGCTCAGCAAGGTTCAGTTTCAGGTCCCTGCTTTACTTTTACGGCTCCCAATTAGCTCCCATTTCTTTTAACGATATCCTCCATGTTACTCGTCAGAGAAGCTCGGGGGTCTACTGGATAACGGTAACAATCACATACTGTACATGTTCATCTTCACTTCTGACCACCAGTGTTAATTATTTCCACTTTGTTTTGCAATGAAAGTAGTTGTAGTTAACTTAACAAAAACGCCTTTGTGTCCACCGGCTTGTACCTTCGACTGTTAATCAAAGAACCAGATATGTGTTAACCCAGCTGTTGATATTTTGTACTGATGATTGGACCAGGAGAGTTTCATGCCCATCCAAGCTGTAGAAGCATCAACTGACATTGTCAATGGTGAAGTCGAGCCAGGAGAGCCTGAAGTTCTCCCCACTTCACAACTGTAGTAGGCTCCCAGGCTTTTTTTGTTGTTGCCTTTTCATTGCAGTTTCATACTGCATCCCTATTGGCGGGACAACCGCCAAACCCATTACAAAAATAATGTATGGGTGTTTACTGACCTCCAATTTCTATTGTTAAGGTTTGGTCAGGTTTAAGGTATCAGAAAGCTTACAACGAAGGGCTTGTCGAATCAATATGACAGACAATAAGACAATCAAACCCACTTTGCTCAGTGATTGGCCAGCTGAGTGGAGGTGAGAAAGCATGTAGGCTTTGAACTTCTCTCTCTTTTGCGAACGACCAACTGCAACACCGCGAAGGCCTTTGAGAGAGACTGTCTGGAAGTGTGTGGTTGCCCCCATTTGTACTACTCATCACTTAGAGGCAAAAAGACACCCACAAAGGACACAGAGTTCTTGAAGTGAGAGCAGGAAGGCAGTGCATGTGGCCAGGAGAGGATGACTGCAGGCTTTTTTGACCAGCCTTTGAGTGCGGCCATTCAGAACAGACATAAACACTTTAGCCTTTACACGCCGTCAGACAACACGTCGAGCTAACTAGTTCCAAGGACGCTGAACCCATTAGCCACAAAAGCTTCTGGTTTAAGGTTAGAAAAAGATCACGGTCATGGCTTCAAACAAAAAGTGAACCTTAATTGCACACTGAAGGTCAGACACACTGCGCCCCCAACCATCACCCTGACCTCCACAGTCTTTCTGTCCACCTCTCTACATAAAGAACACTACTTCCTGAGTTGGCACTGAACTCTGGCATTGGACGTAAACTGTGAGGTGTGGAATAGTAAAAATAGAATTCCTAGGGATTACGAGCTAAGCTTCTAGATGTCCTTGCCAGGTACACATAATAATGCGATAGGTCATTGTAGTCGTTTGAACAAATGATCACGACTGTGATTTTTCATGAGAGGAAGCTCTCAAACAGCTCTAATTCTTCACTATGGACCACTAAGGCAGGCTAATTCTGTAGGACTGTCAGTTAGGCTGCCTTATTTAGCACTTATAGCTCTAGATGGTGTTCAGATTGAAGCCACACATAAATGAAGAGAGACCGGAGGTTCTTCTGGGAAATTATTACAAGTAGATGTAATTTGACATGGAGCATAAAGAATTGATTGAAAGTACCAGCAGAACATTTTCATCTATTTCACACTTTCGCCACCTGAGTCTCGTTTCCTCATAGTCCGAAATTTGAAGGTATGCACATTTTCAATTCCGTTTGGATTTTATACAAGCCTATTTTTGTGTAAAAAGTAGCACACTGCAAATCTTGATTTGCATGTATAAAGAATTTATATATGAGGCCCTTAAGAAGTGACTTTACAACAGCAGTCATTTCTATAAGCACTGTGTAGCTTGCTGCATATGCTGTTTAAATACTTACATAAAATGAAGAGTATCTTTCATATTATATAATCTTTCTACATTATCATATTCAAAATGTTGATTTTCAAATGAAAATGTTTTATGCAAGAACACAAAATATGAATGCTGAACAGCATGATTACATTAAATGACTATTTCCTAGAGTTGTACTGTATAATTACAGAAAGGAATGAAAAACGTTCTTCCTACATTACCATCAGGGTGAAACAAGAAAAAGGGGAAATATTGCAACGAAAAGGTGGCCACAGCCCTGAGGCTACAGCTCTAAATATCGCGCTTTCCACAGTTTGGAGAAGAGGAACTGATTTAAACGGCATTAAGTAATTGGATTTTTTCTGGCTGGTTTCACATTCGTTTTAGAGGCTGTGGTGGTGGAATACAAGCCTCATCTAATACAGTTTCATCCCCATCAAATGCAGCTGCATTGACAGAAACCCCAGCCTCCTGAGCTTAGACAGTCCACTGGCTCTGGACTGTTGAGCATAATCGAGCCCAGCACAGCACAGCACAGCACTGTGCTTCGTGAGGGAGACATCAGATGATGAAAAGGTGATGAAGAAGGGGAAAGAGTTGTTTTTGCTGCTGTTAAACAATTTGATGGACAATACAGACATTGGACGTTGGATGGGCCCCTTGGATGTGCCAACAGCAGAGTAAAATATTACAGAAAACTCTGCAATACACTGATTCCACTGGGAAGTCTTTCTGTGTAAACACTGCATCCTGTAAATAGACATCATTCAATGTTTAAATGTTTAAATGTGTCTTTAAGATCAGATGCTTTGTGCTGAACCTCTCCTTCAGATGCCATGACGTCTTCCCTCTATGCCATTCACACCTCATATTTCAGAAGACGTACTTGGTGCTGCACAAATATTGAAAAAGTATCGGCACTGCCATGATGACACATGTAATTTCCAAATTGCTGGGATTTCAAATTAGACAGAAAGCTGTTTCCGACAGCTTCCAAAACAGTAGTATTTCTGCCTTGCCAAATGCCTCGCATGTTCGGTGAAACAGGACAAATTATCAGCATTACAGCTGATTAAACTGATTTTTTTGGCCACAGCAGGGTCAACACATCCAGCAGACACAATATTAGGTTTTCGGGAACACTTTATATTAGCGCACACATATTCACCATTAACTAGTTGCTTATTAGCATGTATAGTAGTAGCATGTTTGCTCTCTTATTATAAAGCACTTATTAATGCCTGATTCTACATGACCATATTGTACAATTACTAGGTCATTAACTTAGAGTTTTCCCTGAATAACCTCCTAATTAGTGCTTATTGATAGTAAGTAAGTTGTACACATATTATTATCTTAATATGCTTTGCTCAGTATGGACCTTATAAGGTGGTAGTGCCACAGGAACTCATTCTGCCTTAATAACACCTAATAAATATGGTCTATTCTTATGTAACTAAACACAAAACTACAAGTGTTCTTAATATGTTCCCCATTCTAAAGTGAGGTCTCGCTCATAACTAATTCACTTATTAACCCACACAGGTTTCCTATTCTAAAGTTGCCTCCTCTTCACACTCAGTTAATACACTATACTTGCACAGTGTAGTATGTCTTGTATCCATTTTACGAACTGCACATGACGCGTGTTTACTTCCTGCCAACTCTAGCGTTACCTTCGCCCCCAGACTTAGTGATCACCTTACAGGGTTATTTAAATCTTTAAGTTAGTTACTACACTCTTCACTTTGCTTTGTAAAAGTAGGCTATTAACTGTTCATTTTTGTATATAGCGATCCCTTTCAGATTGCACATTTCAGTCATTTGGTAGTCACTGGTAAGATAAAAAGTTTTTGGACATGTCAAGAATTCTCACATAAACTGTGCCTACACCTCAAGATTACTAAAACATGCAAGTGTTTACCTGTAGATCAGAACTTCATCATCAGAGCAGTTGTACTGGAGCTGGTACATCTTCACCTTGGGAGCTGACTTGCTCACTGTCCACTTGACCAGCACCGAAACAGCTGTCACCTCGGAGACAGACACAGTCCTCTCAGGTTGGCTCTTGGGAGCCCCCTTGCTGATCCTGGTGGTCCCTGTGATATCAGAGAGGCGTGACTTTGGCGGTGCTGGCTGCCCGGTGCCATTGCTAAGGTGGGGGAGCTGGATGATGGACACCTCCACGGAAGCGGTGGACTCCCCAGCCACGTTAGCGGCAATGCAGGTGAAGGTGCCGTAGTCCTTGGACGTGGTGATGGTGATGCTCAGGGTTCCATTGCTGTACACTGCGGTTCGGGAGGAGTTGCCAAGCAGCCGATCATCAGGGGAGATCCAGTGGATGGTAGGAGAAGGGTCTCCAGTTGCTTCACACCTTAGGCTAGCCGTCTGGCCCTCCAAGACCAGCATTCTGTGGGTGTGCTGGGTAATGAGAGGTGACTGACACACAAACTCCTCCTCCTTCACATTCCAAAAATAACGACCCTTCAGGGCAGGAGGCGAAGCACAAGTCTCCAGGTCATCATCTCTCTCAAGCCTCCGCAGCCACAGCATCTCACAGTTGCAGTGCAGTGGGTTCCCGCCTAGGCTTAGGGACAGCTGGGGAGCATAGGGTGTAGTCAGGATCATTGAGTCCTGAGCGCGGGCAAAGATGGGGTCTGGGGGTAGCTTCTGCAAGCGATTCGAGGTCAAGTCCAATCTCGCCAGCCTTTCCAGGTCAGTGAAGGTGCCTTCTGGAATAAAGTCCAACAGATTGTGGTCCAGACTTAGCTGGTGCAGATTAATCATCTGGCGGACTGAGTCCCAGGGCAGAGATATCAGGTTGTTGTAGGAGAGATCCAGATCCTCCAAGGCAGGTGCCAGGTCCTCAAAGGCCTTATCATGGATGCTTCGCAGTTGGTTGTTGTTAACAATGAGGTGCTGCAGGTTGACCAAACCTCGCAAGTCATCAGGCCCTAGCTCCATCAAGCGGTTGTTGTCCAGATGAAGTGAGCGCAATGTTTCCAAGTCACCAAAGGAGAAGGGCTGAATGTAGCTGATGGTGTTCCTGGAGAGGGTCAGGTCCACCAGGTCGGTCATATTGGCAAAGTCCTGCTGCGTAATGCGGAGGATGTAGTTGCCTCCCAGACGGAGCTCCACTGTGCTGCGATCAATGTCCAGAGGCACAAAAAGAAGACCTTTGGAGGGACACAACGTCCCCAGGGACTCGGATAGATTCTGGCATACGCAGTACTTGGGGCAGGCATGGGTGATCGTCACTGTGGCTCCCAGGACCAGCAGGCAACAGATGAAGTGGTCCATGGTAGAGTCATACAAAGGAACCTGTGTGAGAAAAGAAAGATGAGGACGGATAAAATTAATACATTTGGGAAACAACTGTACCTCTCTGTTCGTTTTCTCTTCCAAATAAATGTGTGTAAAGGTTTGTTTCCAACCTGCTTATGTGACTACTTGCATTTCTTGCCCCATCAAGCTTATTAGTATTGATGTCACCATGTTAGAAATTAACATGGTTCATTCACGGGAAGTGACCACTATAGCCCATAATGGGCTAGGAGAAAGCGACATTGCTAACTCCCTTGTTCATTACTTGCCTTCAAGAACACTTTGATCATCTGGCTTATTGGAGGTTCCCAAAAACAGCAGAAAGAAAATCTGGGATGCAACTTTTGTCGACTACATCCCAAAGCTTGGGAACACACTACTTGTAGATATCAGGGAAGCCGGGGCCGTAAAATATTTTTGTATATAACACGCAACTCTTTTTGCTGTTTGCTTCTCATTTATGCACTGCTGCACTAAAATACTGTATTCTACTTTTTAACTTGATTTTTTTTTATTGTTTAGTGGGTTTTATTTCCCATCTTACGTTAAGCATTCCTCATTTGTATTTCTACAATAAGTATGGCATTCTATTTCTATTTTCATGTTAAGATGAATGTATCCTATTCTCCACTATAGAATTCTATCCCACTCTGTTGTTTTATATGTAACGCATGTATTTTCTTTGTTGTATAGCACTTTGTGCTGCATTTCTTGTATGAAAGGCGCTATACAAATAAAGTTTATTATTATATAATTATTTTTAACTAACGTTATGCCCTATTGAGTAAAATCGGATTATTTTGAATGCTGGCCAAAGCTATGAAATAAACTCAAGTTGTAATAGTAATATCCCTTTAAGAAATAACATATTCACAGGAAGAAATAAGGAATAAGGGTTAGAATAACCATTGCTATGATATATATATCTGGACATTGACATTTTATACTAAACAATATACAGTCTATTGTCAATGGCATACATCTTGTGTTTGTCTTGTACAGTTTGTTCCATAATGGAGCCTGTCACTTATCGGCCCCCAGGGACACTGGACGGCCTCTATCTAGGACGTGATGTGTCCCAGGTGCATTTCTCTGCGTGGATAGAGCACTCAGGTGTACATAACGCTGCAATCATAATGTTGCCCTGTGATCAGGGAATACAGTGCAATAACTCAAGTGCAGAGCATTAGACAGACTCGGTACGAGCTGTAACGGCGGGCCGCCGGGCGGACTGTGGTGATAAACGGTATTTTACAGGACGGTGAAACATTTGCATATCTTAGTGGTCAAATAAAACGGGACTTTGAGTGTCACCACTCATTCCAGTCTGCTACACATGATGCCGTCTGCTCCCTTGTTGCCCCCATTAGTACTGTAAAGACACCTGCAATTTTATTTTCCACATGTGCACAGGTATTATAGTGTAATGACTCCGATAAAGACAGCCAACAGCTTAAAATGGAAAGGATTCCAAATGAAATCAGTAAACCACTGTGCACATTTGCGCATCATTTCATGCACAGTGTCATTATACAATATTAGAATTCCGATAAGAACAAACATGCAGATAAACAGCATGAACTAAAAAACAGCACGCTTTCCAATATAAACAGAGATTATCCCTTTTTTCCTTGCTGGCTCACACCCACACATGCATGCACACATCTACATCTGTAGATGTGCACACAGACAATCACAGATGGCTGCACACACCCACACAAACACCAACCTCAACTGCTTGAAATGATAGAGGTGCTAAGGGTCATAATGATAAACGGAATGGTCAGTGGACTGTACTTGTAGAGCGCCTTTCTAGGCTTCCGACTACTCAAACTGCTTCACGCCCATATCCCATTCACCCCGTTCACACACTGGCGGCAGGTGCTAACTGCCCATCAGTACAAGGAGCTAACCATTCACACACTCACACACCGATGGCACTGGAGCACTTCGTGATTCAGTATCTTGCTCAAGGACACTTCGGCACGTGGGCTGGGGGAAGCCGCTGACCTTCCGATTGGTCTACGACCCGCTCGTCCACAAAGCCACAGCCGCCATGATGATGATCAATAGTTTAGTGTAACAGCTGGCCTATTGGTGAGATTAGTGTTTAGACTGGAAATGAAAATACAGCTTGAATACTGCAAATGTCCTGCCGCTAAGGTGACAACTGGCTTTACATCGTGTTCTATGCAACCCTACCTGCTGTTGTTCTGTAAATGAAATGCATGACTTCCTGCGCACCCAAAACATTCCTTGAGAAAGAGCTACCAGACTCCCCTTCGTACGGAACAACAAACACACAACCTTTCATTTATCAGTGCCTGGAAATGTTAATATAGTTCATGTGTGCTATTGATTAGTCATTTCGACCCAAACTCCAGCCTAGAATATGGTACATTGCAAATGATCTGAAAAGTCTTTTAGCATGTGCTCACAGGGCCTGGGGGACACAAATAGAAGCATTTCATCACAGAGAGCAGAGCAGCACACTGAGGAGGAGTGTTCAGTAAATCATCCAGCCAAAGTCACGGGCGCCCTGTGGAGGATGGATGGTGCGGAGGTCAGGAAGATAGCACAACGAGAGCTCTCCTGACAAGTCAAGCAGGTGGCTCGTCTGCCGTGGCTCGCTCATATGTTGAGCAGAGCCACGGCAGACGTAATCAGCGACGGCCTTGATGCGAACACTCATCACAGCTCCTGACAGACGCTGCAGTGCCGACCCCGGGGCCCCGCCAGGCTCCAGCCTCCATGCCCTGACCGGCCCCGAGGTGGACGCGGAGCGACGGGCTTCGGAATCATTTCACAGCAACACTTATCTGAACACAGGCAGGCCCGTGCTGTTACTGTAGATAGACTTGGAAATGTGGGTCTCAGTGTTGTCGTGGTAACCACAATTTCAATACTGCTTCCATACCGAAAGATTGAAGTCAATATTGAATTTCCTGAACATTCACAGCTTTCACCGGCTGTGTTGTGCACGCTGAAATGAATTTTCAGCGTGAGCTCCAGAGGGTATCGAGTCTGCACAGACAGCACCTGAGTTTGAATAGGAGCGAGGAGAAGAAAAAGTGACAGCACTGAAAGAACCACAGTCTGTCTCATGACAGCACACTGCAGCAGTCGATGCGAAATTCATATGAAAAAAATACAAATGGGTGAAACAGGGGAACAGCGTCAATGTACCTCGCAATACTGGATCCCAGTACACCCACACCTGATTAAACTGTTACCAGCAGAAACATATGGACACTACATATCAAATCCTGCGAAAGGGGGAGGTTTTAGATACTGTTTCTCTGGTATTGTCACAACAGTACAGAGGGTCTAATGCAGCACCCGTGGATAAGTAGAATAAGCAGGCGGAGGACATCAAACAGCGTGTTTTGTGTGGACTCCGTCCACGTGAATCCATTTTGCCTGTTGCTGTTGCGGCTTCGTCTTCTTGTTTCGCACTTTAATGTGACGCCATTGGTGCGCGAATGAGTACGCACACGGGGGACATCAGATGAGTAGACGGTCCTTCGGTGTGGCCGAGGACACATTCGCGTGCGCACTGCTAAAAGAACGTGCGGCCATGTGGGGCCCAGACCACCTCCGGATGTGGTCGGAACGGTCGGATCTCAGTGCGTCCTCAGTGGGTCTCGGGGGAGCATTCACACCTGCACCTGCATCACCCGAGATGTATGTTAACGCCAGGTGTAAACAGGGCCATAGTTTGAATGTTTTTGATCCCTGGCAGTGCATAGGTAGCTCGTACAGAAGCCGTGAGTAGCTGGGGGAGGGTTGAGAGTTCTTTTCAAACTCAGAGTGGGAGGATGTATTTACATGAATCTGCACCATTCATTTTTAGCAAACACTTCTGCATTCATCCTAAGCCCAATGGAGATAAAAGCCCTAGGCTTTCAGGCTCCCTCACATTACTGTTTCTCTTTTAGTCCATATGACAGGTCCAGCATGTGCTCAGTGGTACATTTTGCTGTTCTACATTGTATGCAATACACTACATTGGTGAATGTCCTTACATTGCTAGAACAATGTAAGGACTATACAGCTGATGGTGGGACGTTTCCCTCTTGATTTATTATTTCTCTTCCATATCACAGATAGCATGCCACCTTTTCTCTGGGGTTTGTAATTGGTTCATGCAAGTCTTCTTTGGAATATATCTTTAAATTAACTGCAAGGATCAAAGAATGGATGATATAAGGTGATGTACACTTAATGACAACAACGATATGAACCCTGCTCCTGCAGGCGACATGGACCCTCGCTTTTCGAATTTTTCAGCTTCAAATCAATTTTATTTATACAGCCCAATATCATAAATCAGAAGTTGCCTCAAAGGGAATTAAGGTCTGTAAAACATACGACACCCTCTGTCCTTAGACCCTCGATTGGAATAAGGAAAACTACCCAAAAAGCCCTTTTAACAGGGGAAAAATGGAAGAAACCTCAGGAAGAGCAGCAGAGGAGGGATCCCTCTCCCAGGACGGACGGACAGGAAGTAGATGTTGTGTGTTCAGAAGAGATTCACGACAGAAGATCAGAGTATTTACAATTATAATGACTAAATGTAGGTGGTGAAACATAAGTGTTTATTTGCATATAGGTGATCGGTAGACGGTGAAAGAGGCATAATCAGGATGGGGAAGAGGGTGTGAGTGTTTGTTGAGACTGTAAAGTGCTGGGTATTTTGAAGGGCAATCTCAAAGGTGCACAATGAATATTCCAGAACACATATTTCCCGGGCCTGGGAACGCCTCGGTATTCCCCAGGAACAGCTGGAGGAAGTGTCTGGGGAGTGGGAAGTCTGGGCGCCTCTGCTCAGAGTGCTGCCCCCGCGACCCGGCCCCGGATAAGAGGAAGGAGATGGCTGGATGGTATTGCTATTGATATCTGTGATTCTGACGCTGTATTAGTTGGTATCTGTTACGGTCAGGGTGTTGGCAGCAGGAAAAGAGGACCCAAATGCAGACAGCTCTGATGATAAGTGAGTATTTAGGCCGAGGTTACCAGCAGGCAGGCGGATAAACCAAAGTAGCAGGCAGAATCCAGAAAACCGACAGGCAGCCAGAACCAATACATCAGGGGAGATAATGATGACAAGCTGACCCAGAGACAGGGAAACACACAGACTAAATACACTTGGGAAGGGGAGCCAACGAGACACAGGTGAGCTGAGAGTCACAGGTGAAAACAATCAGGGAATCAGGAAGGGAAGCACCGCTGACAGACATGTGAGGGGACAACCCAATTACCAAACTAAAAACAGGAACTGACAGAACCACAACCCAAGAAAGACATTTTCAGAATTCATACTCCAAACCATGCAGAACTCTACACGACCCAGGAAACGCAGAGAACACACCCCACTCTACCCAAAATCATAACAGTATCGGATCCAAAACCACATTCTTCATTATTGCCCACCTACAACCTCTTGCTGCAGCAGTGCTTTGCAGCGAGAAAAACACCAAAGCAGAAGGCATGAGTGTGGATGAGAAAGGGAGAGGCGGTCAACACGGGCTGTCTATTCTTCAGACTGTCAGTTTTAATATCTGTCAACAGTAGTATGCTAGCTAAGGTTAGCCTCAAGCGCTCGCATGTTTACCATTGCTTGGCAACACGCCAGATGCTGGACTCTCATTGGCTATTGTGGTCCCGCTCAGAAAGCGCTGACGTAATCACTCCTAAATGTCAAACTTGTTTGAAATGATCTCGGCGGCCCGACGGCTCCTCGAGCAGGTCGGGAGGTTTGAGACTGGATCTGTAAACCCGTCACAGTAACGGGTAATCTGGGCCCGACACCGGTAACGACCACGGTCCCAGACCAGATTTCTCCTCCGATGGTCGGGAGGGGGGAATCGGGGATAAATCGGCCCAGAACTCCTGTAGTGTGAATCCGGCTTAAGTGGATTCGATACTGGATTCAAATTGGATAAAACGGTGTCTAACCCTAACCCTAGTATATACGTAAGTCATTTCTCATTTCCCATTTTAAGTAATTTCTCATTTCCCGTTTACTCTGGTTTTTTGTATCGAAGTTTTCACAAGCCATCAAGCCAATTCCATCGGGCCAAAACAGATCAGATTTTTGATCAAGCAACAAGCTTTTCACGCGGCGATTCACTTCTTCTCATCATCAACAGCTAAAATCCCCTCAAAGGCATCAGAGCACAGGGGAAAACCAGCATCTGCCATGTGTAAGGACTGGGCATGTTGAGTTGGGCATGGTGGCTCGCCTATCCAAGCCCCTATCCTACCCTGATCTAACCGAGTGATCAGATATCTCCTCGAGTTTCCACTGCCACTGAATGGGGGAGTCACGTGATTAATGCTTAATGCCGTTTCAGTGGCTTTTGCATTCTAATGAAGATTAAAACACGGCACCTCATGGCATTACAGCAGTCTTTAAACCTTAAATACTGCACTAAATATCTGCTAATATTCAGCAGCTAAAGAATATGAAAGCTACGGTACTAAAGAGGTTATATGACACTTTTATATACTATACTTGTGTGTTTTTTCTGTATATTCTGCTGCAGTGAGGATTTGGGCTGAGGCGGATTCAGCTCAGATGTGACAATCAGACTTATCACATCCACAGACATGAGATTTGGGTGTAAGTCTGCGTGTTGAAACGTTTGTCTGCAGGAAAGCAGCTGCAGAAGCAGGATCAGGGCCCTGATATTTAATCTAATCTCCGCGACGTGGCAGACTAGCTCCTATTAGTGTTCCGCCGCTGCTGGGTTTTGTGAACAGCTTCGAAGTAGCTTTGCGGCAGAAAGCTGCCTTTAGAAGGCTGCCGAATCGGCAAGATGTTACATTGAGTTTGCACTCCAGCGGATGAATGCAGAGTGCAGAGCTTAAAAGAGACAGTTGAAGTGCTAGCACGAGAAGGTGTGACCTGTGAAAAGGCGCTGTAGCTTGGGCGGCTGCAGGCCGAGGTTTATAGAAAAGACTCGATAAGGACAGAAAGACAGGTCTGCTGGCTTTGTTGAACCCCTTTGTTCTGCGAGGATGACTGCTGGGAAACATATGCTTTAAGCTTTGGAAAAAAACATTGTTAAAAAGCATGGTTGTGTTCTGATTTATATATATATATATATTATATTTAAGTTCTAGCATCCAGAACATGTTCAAACACTGTTGGATAGATGCCTTTGCGTCTTCTCTTCATACCAGTAACAAGGTTCATTCTCACCACAATTTACAGAATGCACTGGAAACCACACAATATTTATAGAAAATACTATTTCTCCCTGTGACAAGAAGCAGGGAAATAATACGGCGAGCACTCACAATATAAAAACCAGCCACGAGTCTCGGCGCTCCTGGCTCCACCATGGTGTACTTGCACGATTCTTGCAGTTCCTGGGTTGCACCCACATGGCTGAAATGCACTCACTGTAAGTCGCTTTGGATGAAAGCGTCAGCGAAATAAATGCAATGCGTCAACAGGCCACTTTCTTGGTGCGTATTCTGACAGCGACGACGATCCACGTGTTGAAGGTGCCCTCGGCAAGACACCGAACCCCGGATTGCTCCCGGCGGTTGGCCAGCACCCCGCTTGGCATCTCGGTCGGTGTGTGAGCGCGAGCGTGGCAAAAACCTGGTAAAGCGCTTTGGATTTTAAACAAAAAAAACGCTACGGAAACGTAGCCATTTACCTCTTACCAAATACCAAAATAGTTACAAACCTTCTAAATATCAATTAACCTCTCTCATTTGCATAGACGGTGTTACTGTAAGTGACTGACAGGGAACTTAGCATGATGGACATGGAACTCTGCTGGCTGAATCATCAGTGGGAACAGCGAGGTTAGAAAACCTCTGGTCCCACAGAGTGGGACATAAAACTATGACTCTCGCAAGGAGCATTTCAGTGACAAACAGAGAGAGCTTTAAAAACAAAAGAGAGACACACATGGATGCAGACGCCTGCGCACTGGCTGTTTCCGAGACCCAAGCACAACACTTGCCCTGATGGCCGCGCGTGTTTTTCTACTTGCATCGGTATGTCGTGAGCCACCCAGGGTGAAGATCCGCTTTTTCCACTAACTAACAGAAAGAAAGCGCTCCCGGTCGCTCTCTTGTTAATAACCCCACAGCTGGTTGAGCAGAGGCTCAGCGGCCGCCCAGCTCCGCTTCACGGCAGGCCTGGCTTGCGCCGTTAGGCGGGTCTGAACCCCCGCTTCCAGGAGGCTCCTTTCAAAAGATTAATAATTTCAGTTGGAAGCCGAAGTGACATCATGAAATTGCTTTTCCATTGTCTGGCTAATTAACCTTCTTGCTTAGTGCCCTGTATAGTCCCTCAGCTTCCTCTTTGGTGTGACAGCAGTACTATGGGGCCGCTGCGCTTCCAAAGAACAGGCAGCAGCGTTTCAACACAGACAATCTCCCCTCGACAGCGTGGCAGAGCTGCAAGCTGTCCTTCTGGGGGAATTCTTCCCAGATACAAAGTGACAAGGGCTGCTTAGCGGCGGCATTTTACATTTTAGACATTCTGCTGACAACCACACGGAGACACGTCAACAAGCACGGCTGTGAAAGAAACTTCAGAAAGTCCAGGACTGGCAGCATCATTAGGGAACAGTGTTTAGAACAAAAGACATCGATAAAGCCCCAAAGGTAGCACTGTTCTGAAGGGACGTTTCCAAGCGCCGGGGTTGAGTAACACTGATGGTTATTCCAACTTCACGCTAACTTTATGTCGTAGCTCTGGACATCAGTTCTACCAGCTGATAACAAAAGGAACTGCTGAGATCTCAGAAAGCGGCGACATCAGTAAAAAGAAGTTGCCTATCAGACAGGTTCGGGACAAACCTCCAGGCTAGTCAAACGTTTTTAAGAAAAGTAATGTGAAGCGTGACATTATGACCCAAACCTGTCCGTCAAAGTTTATCGACCCACTTCCTGCTTATACTTTAACCTGCTGTACGTGGCGTAGCTCTCAGCACAATGGAAGGATTTTTTTTGTGCCATTTCAGGTTTGCTCACTTTTGGTTTTATCCCCAAAGCTGATCTGATGGTTTGTTCACCCGGCTGCTAATGTTGGACCTACTTTAGCGATGTCATGGCAGCCCGAGATCTCAGTAATGGCTTTGGAACAATGTTATCATAGCTGATGGAACCGAAGACAAAACCCAAGTTGACATAAACCGTATAGATTTCTATGCACATAAGAAACACAGGACTCTACTTGATCATTTAACCATAGTTTAGGGTTATGTTATTGCTGAGAAATTATGTTTTTCCACCAGTTTGTAACGGTGGACGGCTCTAAACACTACAATACACATGAGCCACGGGCTACAGGTAATGAGTCAAGTCCCCCAAACTAAAATACTTGGACTTCTCCTATTGATTACTGTATTGTTACTAGTTGTTCCATTACATTTTCTGCACATTCTACTGTATATTTTCTGTGGAACATTCCCAACATGAAGGCCTTAATGCGGTTTCAAAGTGGTCGCCGCACAGCTGGGGAGAACATTCTGATTCTGGCGGAGAAATACTGAATCTGTTCTTTTTTTTAAATGTTGTTCAAATGAGCCAAATATTACTAGAGTCTAAAAATACTGGAATCAGCTTATGGAAGATTGTACTTGCCGGGAGAGGGCAAAGGTCACCGAAGCATTCTGCCAGCACTCCCTACCCAGAGAAACCCGGAGGCCTGACACTGAGAGACAGAAGAGATGAAGGGCAGGACAATACCTGTTACGGAAGCCAAACCTTCGTTGGATTTTGGTAAAACCCCTCAGCTCCAGTGTATAAAAGTTCTCTTCTTTTTGCTATGACCTTTAGTCAGATTTTGCAAAAAAAAGTATAGGCCTTATATTTCAAGGCCAAATTTCAAGGCTTTCCCAAGCACTGCCGAAGTCTGCAGCTCCAGACCTTCATGTAATATTGATGAAGGTATCGCAGGCGCAAATGTGCTAAAGCTGACAAAACAAAAGGACAGGAGCATTTTTAGAAAGCGGCCCTATCTGAAAATATGAATGAGGCTGTGGGGCAGCGGCAGCCTCTAACCTCCCTCTCCGCACTATAGATCACATCGCCACAGAGCACTGACCTTCACGGTCAAGCCTCGCCGGGGACCATACCGAGAGAGATAACAGGCTCCAATGAGAGGACTCGACTCAAATGCCAGGGCAGCTGAGTGCAGGGCAACACACGCCGTGGACTGCTTACTGGCGCGACTGCCTCCTCTCTGAGGCAACAAGTCAGACTTCAAACTCAGAGAAGCAGTCTATAAAATATTAACGTCAGGTTTCAAAGCCCCATGAATTGAAACCACAGCGC
This sequence comes from Coreoperca whiteheadi, assembly GCA_011952105.1. Classification (NCBI taxonomy): domain Eukaryota; kingdom Metazoa; phylum Chordata; class Actinopteri; order Centrarchiformes; family Sinipercidae; genus Coreoperca; species Coreoperca whiteheadi. The sequence goes on from CM022481.1 coordinate 813,566, forward strand.
TGCACGCATTTAATCAAACATTTAGAGCAGCGTTAAAAGCTGAAACGCCACAAATTCTCAAATAGAATCGCTACTATTGTTAAAATAATTGCAGTCTCAAAAAGTCAGGTTATCTTAATGTGTTGCTTCTCTTTTTAACGGAGGAAGAAATCACAACAAAAAAAGCCAGAAATGTTTTGAAAGAATGAAAACCACCTAAAAGCACGTGAACTGGCCCCCACTTTTCTTTGAGGCCGATGATCAAACTAACAACTAACAACATGCACTAGTCATGACTTCTGGTTTTTAAAAGTCCCGTTTGATGTTTACATCATATAACATGAATTCTATTCTTAATAATAATCATATTTAATAGCTATATCTGTATAGCAATACCGCTAACAAAGTGCTTTACAGCAAACAAATCAAAACCAAGACCGAAGCAGGGATCACACAATGAAAGCTTTTTTTTTTTATCAATAAAACAGATAAAACAGGGGACTGCTCTCCTCTGGCAGATAGTTCCACGGTGTCGGGGGCCCTGACAGCCCCGTCTCCGCTGGTCTCAGCCTGCGTCGTGGCTCGCACGGGGGTTAAAGGTTCTTGGTACTGGGTCCATCGTTGGTACATGTGCGGGCCTCGGTACCCTGGAGATATATGCACCTCAACAAAGACAAAACCAAACTGATTGCTATCGGTGCTCATTTGATCCCATTCCACCTGTCCTCAGATCTCTGCAGTGGCTTCTGGTGGGTTTCATAAGCGATTCAATCATTCCACGTCTTACTGTAGAGCCCTACACGGCCTTGCTCCCCAGGACCTCTCTGACCTACTTAGCCAATACGAAACGATCAGACCTCCGAGGCCTTCTGGCAAATATTCGCTGTCCACATTTAAACCTTTTAAGAGCAAAAGAGTCATGTCAAACCGACGGTCGGTGTAACTGTTCTGGTATCCGGCATGCCTTACCACTTTTTATTAAAATGTGAGTGTTAGCATCAGCTAGCTATATATATTAGAATATGCTGTATTGGCTCATTCTTGAACTAAAAAGTTAGGCTTGAACCCTGAACCAGCCAGTTGTGCTATGAAAGTTGTCCTTGAGCAACACACCGGACTCCCAATCTACTGCTCATTCATCGTGAGTAACTGGGTAAGAACGTCAGAAGTGTAAAATGGAAATTACAAGTTCAGTACGGCTTCAGGAAATTCAAGGACAAGCTTTGGCACGAATACCTCTGTGACTGTACACACTGAACACCCTGCCGTGCTGAAGCCACAAACACACCGCCCGGACTTTAGCGCCACAGTGCACATCACCTTGCTCTGATTTTGTGAGCATACACTCAGACAATAAAGGCTTTTCATCACAGGAAGAAAAACGGAGCCTTATACAACACGTTTCAAACTAAGTAAACCTTTCTTTTTCCTTTTTTTTGTGCAACAACAAACCACTTCACCACTGTTCCACGAGCCTACAGACCAGGGGTGGGCAACTATCAAAAAGCCATTTTTGGCTGGAAAACATATTGCCGCAAAACATATTTGAGCCTTACAATAAAGGTAACACGTCTAAATTAGCCTATAAACATTACTAAGAGGTCTAAATGAGCGTTCCTTCATATGTTTCACCTCAAGGTGGCTTCTCTGCAGTGGGGTATTTATGATTATTGGGTACTTTAAAGGGTCTGTATGTGACTTTCTCTGCCACTAAATGGTGCACTAGGGCACCAGCATCTCAGACCAAAACAAACAGACACTATGGCCTGACACGCATTTTTTCCTTGCAGCTCGCCGTAAAGCACACTTTACTCAAAGTGGACAGAAACAAAATCAGGCTCAACAAAACCTTCTTGGTCTTTCCACTGCTCCAACAATCACCAACACTGGTTTGGTCGAAATAAACCCTTAATTCACCAAAATATTCTGGCTCTACGCCGCAGCCGCGAAACGGGCCGCCCTTTGCTGCGACGTAATCCTTGGGCACAAATGCCATCAAAGTAGCCCACGTCCACCAAATATCCAACAGGACAACACTGTGGAAAGGAACAGAGAGAGACCTTTTGGGTAACCATAAACAGGCGTTATATTGCTCTTGCTCGCAACCATACTTCATTGAAAATAACACTAATTTTACATCGCAGGCCATCATTAAACACGCTTCATTCAAACAGGACAGAAACAAAACACCCCCAAAACCGTCTTTGTTAGTCTTTCAAAGTCTTATCAGACTCTGCAGGTAGGGCACGGGGAGCTGTCCTTAATAAGGTGAAGCCATGTAGGGAACTTGATTATAAAACATATACACAGGTGTACAAATCTTGTGCCTGTCCTATTTTCGATTGTGGTGCAGGGGTCTGGGGTTATTCTAAGCAAACCAAAATGTGTCGCAGGTCAGAACAGAGCCAAGCGCCGTTTCCTGGGTGGGCATAAAACGGCCCCAGCACTCGCAGTATATGTGATGGGAGCGGCACCAGGGTGACATGCTGCGACTGTGGGATAGTGTTACTAATAGTGTTAGTCCTGCACCATTTAACTGTCTCGCGGTGTGTCAGCACCAATTAACCAGGTCACACTCGTGGAGCGGTCCTACAGTACTCCGTGAATGAAAGCCTTTCAGATTCTGACTTCCCACCCGTCTTCCATTCAGAGTCTATGCAAGTACTCGACTGCAGGCTGAGCGGCGGAGACCTGACTGATCCGAGTGGCAGCTGCCTCCTCCATACGCACACAAGCTGAAGATAATTGTTGATAATTGCAGAGGGAGCCATTCTTTCTCAGCATTTGGCCCTTCAGCGCGGCACCGTGAGTCACCGTCTGCAGGGAGAGGGCGCACTGGTATTGCTGAGACACCTGGAGAAAACAGACTTGGGCACACCGGCTGCCACGGCTTGGCGCCACCAGAAATCCGCCGCCTTCCGGAACTAATGGATGGATCTGCACAGGCGAGACGCAGCAACGACTGAAAAAAACGGAATGCACCTGTTCAACCATTGTCTGTGCTTCACCGATGGTTGAGCTTTGGTGGTTTTCTACCATCTAAATCAGCATTTAGTTTGTGTATGAAAATGATTGAAATGCCCTGGAATATTTCACAGTTTAATTGTCCAACCTAACGTCTTTTCTAAAATTCAGCAGATTGCATGTTTCCGTGCATCGATCATTCATTAAAGGGTAGTATTAAAGCGTAACAAAGCAGGTCCATTGCTGCCCCTGTTAAATAAGTGCAGGAGATCTACCTGAGTTTTAGTGTCACATGGTGGTGTAGGGGGAACTGAATACTTGAAACGTTGGGAGGCAGAGAAATGGCCCAACTCGAAGGGCCAGTTCACCCGAATCGCAAGCAAATGTGTCTCTCCATGGAGTTAGTTGAGGTTTTATTTGTCCAGGTTGGGAGACTGTGAGATTTGTGAGGAATTGCATTGTGCTCTGCAGAAAGTTACTTTTTAACAAGTCAAGAACAGTAGTAGTAGTAGCAGTGTTTTTATTCGTTTTAATAGATATAGATATACATCCAGCCGTCAAATTCAGCATTGGCTATACTGTGAGGGCATAAATTCACGTATAACAGTTTGCAATAGACGCTGTTGTGGTTATCTAGTAATACTAACAACACAAAGCCTAAAGTTTCATGGCACTACAGTGGCAATAGCGGCAGGAGTGTGTGTTTCGCCGGGTTGGGCGTGTGCGGACGCCGGTGTGGGCGGATTATGAATATTCTGCTCATGCTGTTCTGCTTTGAGCACTGCAGCGGCACCAGCGACAAACGCCTCGCGGACAAATCCGTTTCCCATCACCTGGAGGGGCTGTGGACACACTGATATCACGTGGGGAAAATATAATCAACTGAGTGTTGAGTGGCCGCGATAGAACGTGGGTTACCGTGTGACGTAACAGTGAACCTCAGATACAACTGCACGACGTCACAAAATACACCCCTGAAAACAAAAATATTATAGGTTACTTGGCTCTAATGTTAACCTTGACTTAAGGTCTACTTACCAGCTTTTTCAAGAATCAAAAAAGCTAGTAACTGGACTTTCCATTAAGTGTTTTACTGTCAGACCTCTGCACTAGTTTGGGAATATAAAATAAAATACTATACTGACACTACATACAAGAATATAAAGAATGTTAAGCACACTGTAGATGATCCTACAGGGATATTATTGTATAGGGATAAACTAAGGGAACTAGTGCTTTTTCATATTTCTTTTTCAGTGGAATATTGCTTTGTTTCTTCCCAGCACACTGGACACATTTCCTTATTCTCAGCTGATGGAGCGAGCGTTTGTCTATCAGCAGCCGGAAGGTAAACGTCATTTGATGGATACACTTGAACACACCACTGTGGTGAGGTCCATGGTATACAGGTGGCTGAGGTCGCTGGTGGAGCACATACCGCGGTGAAACCAGAGGCCTATAGATGTGTTGGCGGTGCAGCCTGACACGGCTGGGAGGGATTAGCATCGTTCCACACCGAAGTTGTGCGACGTTCACCCACTGAAGAGTTGTACTGCGCTGGAACAAAGCCTCTCATTTAAAACCTAATTCAAACCTCCATCAGACTGCAGTACTTTTAGATCCCTATGTGTAATCACGGGGTCAGAAGGCCGAGCGCAGAGGGGGACTCGGTGTCAGTGTGTTTGAGACAGGTAGCTTAATAAAAACTGTCACTGGTAATAACCTCATCTCCCAGTCGCACACATCACTGCGTTCTTGGCTTCCACTCGTTTCATTCGGCTGAGCTGCTTTGTGTGTGTCTATATGCCGTGTTCCTCCTGCAAGCGCACGTAAACCCGGTGATTTCATGATTCAGCAAACACTAATGAATTTCGTAAAGATTCAACGGCTTCATTTACTGATCTGCAAGCCAAAATTCCTTTAGAAAGACACCGAGTAAAAAAAGAGCAGTAACACGGAGTAACAGACACAGCTCCAGAGTCTGAACGCTGGACTGCAAAAAAACGTCCAACAGCATCAGACAGTGAACTGGATCCCGAGCCACCTGTCAACTGTCTGACACAAGGCGACAGGAGTGAAGGATGCAGTCAGCCAGAAACCCATCGCCTGTGCATTAACACGCCGCCACTCTGTTAACACATCACCACGTTCATTTGTTAGTTTTTGCACTAGAGCATCATTCAAAAATTATCTTTCAATGAAGCAGAAAACACACAACCAGATACTTGAGCTATAGGGTCGCCAACTTCCTGTAATGGAAATACGGAATGCCGGGGGGGGGGGGGGGGGGGTCCAAGGGGGGACGTGTGGGAAAGCGCGCGGGGGGGGGGGGGGGGGGGGGCAAAAAAAAGGGGGGGCTTTTGGCCCGGCTCACCAAAATTT
>CM022481.1:818948-849981 GCA_011952105.1 Coreoperca whiteheadi
AAAGGGGTAGGGGGGGGAGGGGGGGGGGGGGGGGGTGGGAGGGGGGGGGGGGGGGGGGGGGGGGGGGGGGGGGGGGGGGGGGGGGGGTTCCATGAGGGTCTGTATGAGAAAGCGCCCTGGTGTAGTGTGGGATGAGGACATTAATTAGTGGTTGCTTTTGGCCTTGCTCACCAAACTTCATTCATAAATCCTCGAGTTTTGTTTCCCGTTGACGTACAAAGGCACGCAGTGATGTAACGTCGACGAACAGGCAATCTATTGTAAAGGTACAGACAGAAGGGGAAGGACAGGGAAGTGAAGGGGAAGATAATGAAGGAGAGAGAGAGAGGGAGAGAGAGCGCCACAAACAGCTGTTTCTACGCTCCTCCCCCGGCTTCTCTGATTGGGTGGTGGAACAACATGACGGACAGAATGAGGGCCAGCAGAGCGGGGGGGTTTCATCTATCTTATACAACCTGCCCTGTCTTAATAGTCTAACCTGTAATATTCCTCTGCCATAGACTTGCACTGAACTGCTTCTCATAAATACGGAACAAAGCGCGTCTAGTATCAGCTCAACACAGAAGACGTCTTTTAGTTTCCAAATATGGGACGATTCCCTAATTTATGGCAACCCCACTGAGCAGTCAAATTAGCAAAATGCTAACATTGGCATGCTAACATTCGCATAATAAGAATGTTAACATGCTGGTATGTATTAGTAAAGTTTACTATGTATGTTATCCTAGTGTGTTAGCATGCTAACATTTGCTAATTAGCATCAAAACCCAATGTACAGCTGAGGCTGATGGGAATGTTATTAGTTTTGCAGCCGATGACGGCTAGAGCAAAAGTCCGGGGATCACCAAATTCATCCCCTGGAGACCATGAACGTTGCCCCAAATATTCTGCCAGTTCATCTCAATGTTGACATATTTAGAGGCTCAACCCTTTAAATGATGTGGAAGGTCCCTTTGGGTGCGAGACGTTCCTTTCTACCTGATGCAGCTTCAGACGCCACCGCCCGTCTCTGGCACACTGAACTGTGACGCAGCCATCGAGTTCGTCAAAGGTCAGGACATCGTCTTCACTTGTGATTGCTTCTTCTAGTTGAGCTGTTGCATAGAAGAACTGCCGTGAGCTTCGGCCCCGAAATGGGTTGAAGGTAATGACAATTCCTAGTGCCTGGCAAAGTTCTTGCCTGACTGAAATGCAGCTTTAGAAATTGGTTCTCAGCACTGTAGCGAAGTATTCCGCTTCAACGGAGGGGATATTGTCCTTAGCGAAGTGGTACAATTGATTGTGTGAATCCAAAAACCTGGATGATCCAGTTTATTCTGTGTGCCAGCTATGGAAGGACTAACTCAGCCACGGCTGCTCTGGTGTTAACAGCTTTGAACAGAAGAGGAATTCCAACCAAAACCCACATTCCTGTACTGTGACAAGAGTTGCCATCATTTCTTTCCGTTGGGGCAAACAAAAGTACAAAACTCATGTTGACTTTCCTTCGCAGCTGATTTAACGGAAGGGCGTTGGATGGGACTCTGAGTACGCGCGGACAGCAAACCCTGCCAGTGTGTGCGTTTCCTGCTTCAATGTGTGTATCTACAGCGCTTCCCTTTCTGTCTCTACTTCGTACTGCTGAGCTTGGCCCGCAACATGTCTCTATCAGTAAAGGGGAGGTTTGAAGGGAACAATATTAATGGCATTTTTTTCCCCCGCGCAGCCGAGGCTTCCATGGCTAACTATACCCGCTGGTCACACCCACCCACCCACACAGCTTTTTATTACACCAATGACTTATTTGACAGCGGAGAGCGGCGCATAAATTGTCTCCAGAGTGTTTATGGAGGAACAGTGTACGCGCCAGACAATTTCTGCCTCTTTGACTCTCTCTTGCGCCTCGTGTTTGCCATGAATGCAAACTGCTTTCAGAGAGGCCATGGCTCCCCCTCAGGAGAAAGAGCGCTTTCTGGGACTTGTATTGACTGTGTAAAGCACAGAGAAGAAATATCCACCCTCATTAATAGTTCATTGTGCTTTAATTGCTCTCATTATCTCAAGATTACCCTGTGTTCTGCCGATATGTTTTTATGGGGCAATGAATCCCTTTCTTTTACAGTAAACAGCCACAGCCCGGGACGCCGAACACTCCCCTTGAACGTCCTGTGGAGCGTCTTAACAAAAGCGAACCCAACAAGCCCTAAACAGTGTAAAATGGGTCAGCTGCTTCACGGTCCACAGAAGACAGAGCTCCCTGTGGAGGATTGCATTCATCTCAGAATCATCTCGAAAAACCCTCGCCGTCGGTTCACTGACAGCACCGAGAGAGCTGCAGAAAACCAGCTAACAACAGTTCCTGTCGCGTCTCATTGTAGTTTAATGCCACGTGGGGCTGTGGGGAGTGCTGTAGCTGCTATGCATGAAGCTCCGGCTGTAATGACATCAGTTATATAAGCGTTAAACTAGAATGCTGAAAACAACTATTTGGTCAGTTGAAAGGCTCATGCACGCACGAGAGAAAAGGCTGTGGAACTGACTGCATTATCTGCCAGTAACTGTGACGATAACCACCGCCTTAATGTTTCAAAGCCACACAGCAACACTTTGATGAAAACTGAAGGCTGTTCTCTCTGCGTGTGTTTCCGTGCTGAGATTGCAGCGTTTCTGGCGTCTGGCATCTGAAATAGCGCAGCAGTGGGTGAGAGCCACGTAGAATGAATGGATTCGTTAGCAGCGGTAAGACTACAATCATCATCATCATCATCATCTTCGCCACCATGACTGCCATAGAATCTGTGCCCACCGTGCTGTAATCACTTGTGTTTTCAAAGGAGATTTGCGGCCTGTTTGTCGTTCTCTTGTACGTCCTCCTGCGTGGTAAAAAGCCTCGTGGTTAGAGGGGGTTAGACTGGAGAGTTGCTGGTTCGAATCCCATCTGGGAAAACTGTACGGAGGAGAAGTGAGAAACCATTCCTTCCCTCAGTGGTTCTATTCTTGCTCAGATGAGCAGGTTACCCAGTTAGGGCAGTGAACTTGCTTTGTGGCCATGTCATCCATAGCAACTTGTCTTAAAATCAGATTGAAACATTGGACATTAAATATCTTTTAGTTTAAAGACTCAGCCTTGGCACATGTGGCGCCCTGAGAGAGCTTTTCTGATGGCATAAAGAGATGAACCCGGAGGCCATTGTATGTTTCACTAGAACTGATCACATGATATCATTGTTGACATTGACGTCTTTTTGGACAACTCAAGTTTTAGAAAGAGAAGAGAATGATGACAAACAACTTCTGCTGGTGCATTCAAACCTCCCATCCAATGCCTAATTATCCAATCCAGTTTGGAGAGTTTTTGAAAAGCTCTGGTTTGGTCATCGGATACACCAGCTGATGACAGACCAAAGCAAAGCAGATGCTTGTTCTTATATATATATTTGCCTTTGTGTGGCCCATTCCCTGACAGGAGGTCCTCGTCTGAAAAACATCGGCCTTTTGGGGGAAAAAATGTAATTCAAGAGCTCCAGAACTCTGAAATTCTCACGGGACTATCACAACTGAGCTATCTCCACGACAACTGAGTGCTTCCGCAGATGAAGACCGTGAGATGCAGTTGAAAGCTCTGGATAAAGCTAGTAAGTGGACCTTTAGATTCTTTTGTCTAAGATTAAAAGAGTTCTCCACTGATTTAGAATTGCACTCCTAGAACATTGCCAGACTCGCAAAGCACGGTTTAACAACAGGAGCAGAACCAGTTCTTCTTCCTTGTCAACAACTGGCGCCTACATTACCCACCATGCAACTCAGCCACCAACAGTTCGCTCAAATTCGCGTGTGTTGTGCTAGCAGCGGCTAATGCAGCCTGCAGCAGAGAGGAGCAGCTGCAGAGGTCTGCTGAGCTCACGTCTCTCTAACTCCACAGCAACACGTTGGTTTCAGTTTCAAACTTGTCGTCTTCAAGACGCCGACTCGAGTGACATCACTTGAGGACATTTATCCGACTTCATACCATCTTTTTCTACACATGCAGTAGAGCTCTGAAATGTGAACCTCAATGATAAGGCCCCTGAGACTGGACACAGTGATGGCTGTAAGATGTCCAACACGTCGGTTTTCGTTTTGTCCGCCCCCGCTCTGCTTACATCGGTGGACCATCGGCCCAACGCTGGCGACGCTGTCAGCGAGCAGTCCCCATTTTCAACACCGGATCATGCACGGGTCAGCAGTGGCATCGTACTCACTCTTTGGGTCTGTGTTTGAAGGCTTGCTGCAAAGGTTGCCCCCCTAGCCAACAGTGGCTCCCATATGTGAGCTGTCATCAGCTTGCCCAGCCAGGCCACGGTGAAGCCCTCCGCATTCTGCTACTTGGGCGTGCACGTCTGCAGCTGAATACGTGTGAAAGGGGGTGTCAGCAAATCATCCTGCATTAAAAAAGAACAAAAAAAACAGGCATGCGATCCTCTGCAACTGTGCTCGAGTGGAAGCGAGAATGCTGGGCACGCGTGTGCGCCTGCCAGGCTCTTGTGTGGGAGGACGTGGGACGTTATCTGACGCACACGGATATGAGAGAAGTTAGCAATTGAGGAACGCTCTCCGAGTTAGAGAGATCACGCCTGGGCAGTTGTTTGTCCCGTGAAGGTGCAGAAGGCGACGGCAGCTCAGCGAGTGAGCAAGGAACAATGGGCTGACCTATAACACAGCAATTGAGTGCGTGGGATGATCCAAGCATGACGTGTGGGGTTCAGTGTTTCTATATTCAGTGGCAGTGGAGTAGCAGTAGTAGTAGGGATTTCAAGCTGGGAGAACATCAACAGGATGAAAGAGGGATTTGCAGCGATACAGTGTACAGGAAGTAGCTCACCTTAAGTTACACAACATGGATTGTTGGAAGGCACGGCGATGCCCCTGCAAATCGTGTAATACATACAAGATTTTACATAACACTTTGCAGGTCTATGTTATTCATGTATTTCATGATTCCCCCTATTAACTAACATATCAGCAGGGTATTGCGTTGCCATTGGAGTCCTTCTGGCCTCGCGCTTCACAAAAGGTAAAGTGGCCGTGAAGGCAGCGCTAAATGGAATCTGTTTTGGATTTTTAATGTTCTTTTGTCAAATATTACATTCATGTTAAAAAAGCACATAGGCTTATTGTAAAGGCACTAAACCTACCGCACAGGAGGTCATATAGGGCAGTGGTTCTGTCATATCCCCCTTTAGAAGAATGCCCCCCCACCCCCGGGAAATTTGTAACAGAATGAGTTTAATGAAATAACGTAATTAGCAGCATGAATTTGATTGTGATGATGAAAAAGTGTACTCTGTCCAAGGTGCCACAGACCCTTGACTGTTCTTGACTTCAGTTTTGACGGACAGACCTGCTCGACGGGCTTCACCTGTCCAAATCGTCCTCACATTTAGTTGTCTGAATAAATCGAAATCTTGACAGCCTTGCTACTGTGAAAGCACCCGTTTCCTTGAGATGGAAGGTGGAAAGTAAGTCACAAACTTTAGTTTGGCAGAGACAGAGAGGGGGGATGACATGTAGCAAAGGGCTGCAGGTTGGATTGGGACCTTTAAAAAAGCGGTAAGGACTCAGCCTTGTACATGGGGTAAGCGACCCGCGCCCACCCGTGTTCACTGGTTTATTAACTATAACCAAAGTCTTTCCCTAACCCTAACCTAGCTTCATTGCCAGATATTGTCGAAAGCGAGAACTGCTGTGATTTGGGGTTCTTGTCTGCCAATGTTCCTGTCTGGTGATAGGGTTATAGGAATAGTCAATGAATTGATACAATCATTTTAAAAATGTCTTTGGTTTTTCCATCCCGCATACAGCAGTACATGCAGTCCTGCTGAGTCATGTAACACGTCTCCTGATCATCTCGCCTTCATGAGATATATTTGGCATAATTGTCTGTTCAGGCTTGTTAATTTTATGCACACATAACTGGAACTGGAAAAATAAAGCACCTAAAGAAATGCGACTCTAAGCGAGCATAGTGGACACATTCACTCATGTTGAAAAGAATGGGGCGACGGCCTCTCAGGTTGGTGTCAGCAGCTTCTGTGCTCTGAGCTATGTGCAGTGTCAGCGTGTTAACGTTAACGTATAACAGGAACAGTGTTTACAATGTTCACCATCTTAGTCTGTCACGTTAGCATGCTAACGTTAGCTAATTAGCAGTAAACACAAAGGGCTGAGGCTGATGAGAACGTCATTAGTTCTGCAGGTATTTGGTCGAAAAGCAAGTATTGGACAAATGAAAATGTGAAAATGTTGACCTTATGATGGCGCTAGATGAAAAGTCAAGGGATCACCAAAGGTATTACAGTTCATCCCTGAGGGGGATATTAATATCTGCACAAAATGTCACGGCAATCGATCCAATATTTGTGGCGCAGCTCACGGCCCAGCGCTGCCATCGCTGGAGCCCCCCCCGCTGCCGAGGCTACCAGGACTAACTCGGAGCAGCAGACTGGTGAGTTCGACAGGACTCTGCTGTTGCACTGATAGAGTTGGTTCTGTGGAGATCTACGCTACGCTAAATTAATCACGTGAGCACAACTGATTCCACACATCCCCCTTTTTGACCCAGCATTATTTGAATACCTTTTTTTGGAGAATTAAATCTTTCAAAAAAACCTGTCCTCTGAAGGTTTTCTATTGGTTCTTAATTTGTTAGATCAAACCTTGAATGAGAAGCTCGCTGTAGAACTATTTTAGTCTTGGATTTGCCTCGTCACTAACCAAGGTGGGGAGCGTTGCCTTTCGAGGCCCTTGCGATTAGCCTCAGAATGAAGCTTAATTGCAAGGCGGAGGGCAGCCCCGTCTTGTGCTGCGATAGAGTGGGAAATATATAGACTCTTCTTTATTGGTTTGTGTTTGTGCCATAGGAGAAGTGTATAGTAATTGAATCCATGATACACAGTTTACACCCGTCCACATTCAGTAAGGGGATGATGTTAATAGTCTCACTGTACCCAGTAATAGTCTGAAGTTTTTTGGAAAAACCACGTTTATATAATATATGGGAAGATGAATCAGACAACAGAGACAAGCACGGCATGTACCATTGACAGATAGAAGAAGTAGCTGATATCAAGAAATCCTACCAGAGGCAGGAAAAGGCCGGACCGAAGCACGGCACAGAGGCACTTATCACGGCAGCACAAGAACCGGCCCTCAGTACAAGATCGAGCAGCTGGCAGAGTGCACAGGAACATCTGCCCTCAGGCAAAATGGAAGACACCTCCTAAGGTAGGTGGGAGTGACCGAGCTGAGGTCCTGTGAGACTTCAGACTGAACCTGACGTGCTTCCTTTTCCCAGCATCCCTCTCTGCGTTTAGCATTATTGACGGCGTCACCATTGGACAGTGACGGTCAAAACTGAACATTTCTCTATTCGATCTATGAATTCGACATCATTTCATGGAACCAGAAACGATTCACACCAGGTCGTGCTTATTCCACTGTAGTTCATTAAATTTGACAAACAGAGATCTTTAAGGAGTGCCTTGAAGGCCAAATTCAAATCCCGGCCGAGTATACAGACGTTTGAAACTAGCGGTTGGGTCCGGCCCCAGAGACAATGAGGAGGGCGACGGAGGTTTGTTAATCCCGATAACACCCTCTGTTGTTTGGGTTTGGGGGAAAAAGATGAGCATGTCCCAAGGATACCTGCAGAAATGGACGGGAAAGATAACGCCGATTAAAGCAGCTCTGAATTATGTGTCACGCCCCAAACGGAAAATGAGAGCGATATGGGAGTATTGCCCAGGGTGAACACAGTGAATACTGCAGCCCCAACACTGGCTGATTCACTTGGATGATTAGAGGAGGGTCGAAGGGGGTGGGTGTGTGTGTGTGTGTGTGTGTGTGTGTGTGGCTCCATGAAGCAGTTTTGAAACCAAGCAGATAAACAAGATATATGGTGGTCAAACTGCCCTTTTTATTTCCTGAAAGGTAGGAATCTGACAACAACAAGTCACATACCAGTTCCTTAATGAAACATAAAAACCGACTGTGTACACAGCAAGTAGGCTGACATCCCGCTGAAATGTAGATGCAGGGTCTTTTTCTGCTACTTCAAACCCCCTTTTTTTTAAAAAGGCCACACGCTCTGCGCTCTCTTTTGATAAGGAAATGAAGTGCTCCAAAGATAGAAATCTATGTATGCAATGGATTTGTGACTAGTCAAATCTTTGATTTAGATTGTGTCTAAGATCTCTAATTGAGATATCTCTGAGGAATGACGCGTTGAGTTTATGGAGAATTGCATTAAAGATGTCTCTATTTCAGTCTCGACTATATGAAATGTGATCATTTACACCAATTTAAATGATAGATACCTTTAATTCAGCATTCTTTGGTTATCTGATGCTAATATATTACTAGTCAAAACTCAATTGGGAATACTGTAACAAGATTTTCGTAGAGAATTCTGTCGGCGGCCGAAACGCTTCAACAACTCTGACGCCGTAGGGACGCCTGTCATTTCTGGAGCGGAATGTTTTCGCGTGCCGTCGAAGTCAGGTGACGTAGTGTAAAGAGGGAGAAGAGTCGGCGCAGGGAGGAGGTCGGGGCGGTCGACCTTTGGCACAGGAGACGGAAAAACCGGAGTCTGTTCGCCAGTCAATGATCGTACCGTAACTATGGTGACGGTAAGCTTCTCCGACCTTTTAAAAAAACGGTTGAATCTTTCACAAACGATGCTTCTAGGTGTTGTTCTAAAGGGGAAGTGGCAAACAACGCCTTCTGCTGTTTAACTTGGAGGACTTGTCGCTGAAGAGAGAGCTTGAGTTGTTGAGTAATTCGGAAAGCTATTCGATGTTCCCTGTCAAGACGACACAAACACAGACTTGGTCGACCTGCACATGTCACCATTGGTCAGTTCACGCACTAAATGGTGGATTTAAACTGGGGATGTTGCTGTTCATGGGGGGCGCGTCAGCTGTAAACTTTCAAACGCCCGACAAAGCGTAAGCTGCAGATGTCGACATCGGTCCGTTTAGATACTAAATGACAGAGAGCTGTTGGTTCTGCATCTATCTGCAACCAGCCAGTCAGCAGTGGTGACAAAGCAAATGGAGCGTCAGTCTTGGCACCACGCAACCCACCCTTCGACCTGCTTCTAGTCTACAGTGCATTGGCCTGCTGGACAAGCTACCGAAGTGCAACCCTTAAGCCACTTTGACAGCGAGACGGCTAATTAGCTGGTCAGCTGTAGCCCAGTGAACGGCTCAATGCTTTCAGACGTCAACGTCGGTTTAGAGACTAATGGCGCTTTTCCATTCCCAGTACCAGCTCGACTCGCCTTGCCTCTCGCTCCGCTTTCCACTGCAGATAGTACCTCCACAATAGTACCTGGTCGTCATAGTGACGCCGCAGGAAACTGCCGTGACGCAATCTTCTACGCGACACACACACACGGGACAGCGGAGGAAATGGAGTGTGTGCTGTGTTTGATCCTCGGGATGTGGCTGTTTCTCACAGCGAGAACACAAACGTTGTCCCGTTTCTCCCGAGTCGCCATAGTAACGGGTACATCTCTGGCCAAAGTGCCGTGTTTTCACGTCACAATTTAGTCTCGCCTCAGAACTTCGCCGGAGGTGGTACGAAAAAAAGTACCTGGAAGCAGGTACAGGTACGACTGTTACACAGTAGAGAACCAATCAGAGGCGAGTCGAGTCGAGGCGAGGCGAGCTGGTGCTGTTGGGGGGGGGGCGCCATAAATGGTGTGGTGCTTATCCTTATCCTAAGCTCCAGCTACCAGCACACGTTTGCTTGCACGGTGGACCTGGGTACATTACCCCCCAGATGCGTGGAGGGTAAAGGAGCATTTCTGATGTATCTAGATGTCCTGTCTCTCAGTAATTAAAACATATTTTGAATAAATGTTAGTCACTTTAACAAAGGTGTTTGACTGCAGAACGGAAGAGGGGGTTGTGATTGTGATTTTAGTTGGGCTCAGCAACAAATCCCCCCACACACACACACACACACACACACACTTTCGTGTCAGCAAGCAACACTCTCGTCCCACTCAATCAAATGCAAATGAGGAACTATAGTTTAAGGCACTGTGTAACATCCATTGTGTTTTTGTGAATCTTGTCCTAACCATGCCAAATTTTACATCTCACTGCCTCGGTAGCCAGCGGACCGTAAAATGGTCTGACTCGCTAACTTTTTCAAAGCTAACAGGCATGAAGAGAGCAGTGTTAGCGAGTTAGCCGCGCCCTGGCAAAGCCCGCGTGGCCTGTGTGTGTGTGTGTGTGTGTGTGTGTGTGTGTGTGTGTGTGTGTGCGTGCGTGCGCGGTCGTGGCCGCTTGGAAGCAGGACGCCGACACACGCAGTGTTTCCATATGGTGGTCCCCTAGGAGGTAAGAACACATCCGCTGCCATGCGACTGCAGCACTGCTCACTAGACATCGGCACATTACCCCACATTCTGTGCATTCACATTCATGTGAGGTCCTTCGCTGTAACAGTAAGTCGTTATTGGCCTGCTGTAAATTCTCAGCTGCAGACCGAAGGACTTTATTTGAAAGACACTTCTTTTATAAGCTTGGCTACATGTATTTTTTCTGTCATATTATAGTTAGAGACTTCCGTGTTTTTGGATAGTTAGTTTTTTGCTGTTAGTGCACACTCAACACTTCCTCCGTGTTTGCTTTATAGGGATCCCTTACATTTGCTCTTTATTTAAAGAATTGTGACCACAATATGTACCGGGCGGGACATTTTACAGCTGAAAAATCAACGTGTCCGTGCTTCTGCGGTCAGCCTAATTCTACCGGTACAATTCACCAATTGATTCCAATTGCTTGTACATGGCTAGTGAAACACAGTACTTCCTGTATGTTTCACAACAACAACCTAGTGGGCACGAGAGGGCTCGTGGCCTTTGAGCTACTGGAAGGCTTTTGGAAGTGTTTAGGTTCACTGACCGTAGCCCAACGGCGAACGAGAAACTCAAGTTCAGGCTAACCCTTACTTGTAATAAATGGTCTTGGTTATTCTCTGCACGCGTAGGTTAGGGTTAGGGATGGCAGAGAAGAAGGAAAAAACTGCACAAAATGCAAAAAGTCAAGGGCCAGGGGTAAGTCATCTGTTCAATCCGCAAGCTGCCATTCGTTAGATATTAACATGGGACGCATGGGTCCGTATCTAGCGCGACGTAGAAGCAGGTAGCCCACATCGACAACGGTAAAAGCAAAAGAAAGGGCAGCGAGTATGCAGTACAAGTCTGACAATAGATGCAACAAACTCATTTCTTTGGCCCTAGAGGAGACACGTTAACAGAAATGCTCGGAGACGACGTAAAAGTAGCGGCTGAGGATCGAGGTGGAGGGGAATTTATCTGATGGGAGCAAATCAGGGTGAGCAGAGGAGGAGGCTACAGGATGATTCAGGGCAGAGAGTAGGAGCTGAGGCTATTAGACACGGTTCAGTCTTATCGTGGGATGTACAGCTGATATTTTTGGAGGGGAGGTGAGGAAGGCCGTTTAGAGAGACATTCAGTTCTTTTAATGAACTCGAACTGTGCATTTCGAGCCGATTTATCGAATTCAGTCTGCTGAAAATGAGAAATTTCAGTCTACGGGGGCCAAACCAATGGATGGCAGTAAGGTGTTCCTGTCCGTTCAGCAAATTAATCCATGAAATAAAACATTAGATTTCCTTTCTGGTAACAGCCAGGAAGGTAACAGCCATCACACAGCCCCACTGTCTTTCCTGCACAGTATACACAGTACACAGTATGGACAGATGAACTGGAAGCCCTGTCAGTGGGATGACGGTCTTCACGTGCTCTGTTGGCCTTCCTGTCCGTCACTCTCTGGGCCGAGCACTACTTGAGTTGCCTGATGAGTAAGCGAGCTATCTCCCTGACCTCTGACCCCTGCGTCGCCTGTGGTGCTCTGCCTTTTGGCCCTGAGCGAGGTTTTGATCTCCGTGAGCTGAGATGGCCACAGCCCCTCTGACGCTGGGAGATGATGGTCGGCAGCATGGAGGCCGGCAGCGGTAATACCACCTGACAAACTGAATCAGCTTATCAGTGAAGCGAACACTGAATCAGACTAAGCAGGAGGGGTCCATGTTGCTGAGATGTGCTTGTCACGCGTCTTGCTCTTAAACAGGTATGAAGGGTGACAAGCCAGCTTAATATAAAGCAGGTCATAGAAAGCAGTAGTGTTCAACACTACATGGGATTTAAAGGCTGGTAGCAAAGTCAATGTTATTCTACTGAAGCTGTCATGTATTTAGTGTTGCCCGCTGAATATGTATTGACAGCGGGAGCAAAAATTGCAGTTTAAAGGTACTTTGATATCATTATTGGTTGACATAAAGATCTGCAACCTTTAATCCACTGAGCAGGCATGGTGACAGAGCTTCAGTCAAAGTGAAAAAAAGCACAATTAGAGCGGAATGTGTGCTGGTAAATAAAATTTCATAATATAATCTACATTGCAGTTATAAAAAACCTTACATTACGTGAACAAATTCCCAACAGCTAGCAGACAAACATCCCTTAAAGGGACAGTTCACCCCAAAATCCATAAACACATAATCCTCCTCTAACCTGTATAGCTGTGTATCCATCTAGAGTGTTTCTGTGTGAGCTGCGGTGTTGGAGATATCAGCCATAGAGACATCTCCAGGTTCTGAATATAATGAGACTATATGGCTCTCGGCTTGTGGAGCTCAAAGTGGCAAATATATACATTTGAAAACCTCCACGGCAGAGTCTCTTTCCAGAAATCATGACCACAGATAATCCACAGATTTGTCGGGAGCAGTTTCATGTGGGAACTCTCGGTAGAAAGAAAAGGGTTCCTACATGAATGCTCACAGATTGCTTTTGCGCAACAGGCTCCAGACTAGTCTGCACAAATTAAATCGACTGAGCGGGGGAGAAAACGCTGATCCTTCCTCTGATTTCAGCGTCCCATTCGCATCAGTGCGAAGTGGGAGATGTAGAAAAGAGTTTTGAAGCCTCAAGCCAGTAGAGTTGTCCATAAAGGAATGCAACGCAATACTTGGAAGGTGTGCCAGAGATTGTGTACACTCGACGCGGTGCGTTAATATCCTCACGTTATCCGTGAAACGTAAATCAGAAGGATTTGAGCTGGGGAACGCTCTGAATTTCACGGGCAATTCTCAGATTGATCCGCTCAGCTGCGTTCGCAGGGATAAGAGGACCCGACTGAAAGAATATGAAAATACATGAACTCCTGTGTGTAGGAAATGTCATTGCCCTGAGAGGGAAAGTGCACAACTCTGCTCTGACCCCCCCCCCCCCCCCCGTGGTTCTCTTAAGGAATCCGAAACTTCAAAGGAGCACCAACGTTATAGGGCTGAAAGACCAGTATAGTCAAGTCAATATAATTTAAACAGCCCAACATCACAAGTCACAAGTTTGCCTCAAGGGGGTGTACAGTCCGTACAGCATACGACCCCCTCTGTCCTTAGAGCCTCGATTCAGATCAGGAAAAACACGTATTTCAAACAAAAAACCCTGTTAACAGGTAAAAAATGGAAGAAAGCTCAGGAAGAGCAGCAGAGGAGGGATCCCTCTGCCAGGACGGACAGACAGGAGGTAGATGTCGCGTGGACAGAAGAGCCCGACATAATGGAATTACAGTTTGGACAACCGTGATGACAAAGTTATAGAGAGATTGTAAACAGATATGAAGAATGTGTGTTGAAGAACTTTGCTGTTGAGGCAGCTCTGAAGCTGCGTGTGTTTATTTCATGCACAGCTGTCTGTTAAGTTCGGATAAGGCAACACCTGAAACACCCAGGGAAGTCTAAAAATAAGGTTTCAGGCGTCAGTCATTTGCTAAGCCTCAATGTCTGCCAGGCGCAAAGGCAGCAGTGGCGTGACGTCGTTCTAGAGAACTCTGGGCGTGGGACTTTGACATGGAAGACGGCACGACCACGATCATTCCCTAACCCTCATCAAGAGTGTTTCGGCAGCCTCGTAGGACTCGAACCTCGGCCCCTTCGTGTCAAAGTTCTGCGGTTTGTACCCCAACCACACCCTTATTGTTTGTTGTCTAAGAACGTTGCATTCTGTGGACTGGAAGAATCGTTGCCAGCGATCGACGCAGTAATTATTTCCTGTTTGAGGCAACATTCACAACCCTTATGTCCAATATGTGCTTTGCCAAACACATTTGGGAGATGCTCCGGCAGAATGGACTAGACCTGATCGATGAATTGTGTTGATGTCTGTGATTTCAATTGTAACTTACATCACGCCTTGACAAGCTGTAAAACGCTTACTGAAGGTTTAGCCATGGACTGTTGGCCGCTCCAGCTACAAAGACACCTGATGACCACCAAACTCAGTGAGCTGTGGTGGTCGTTAGCCGTCAAGTCAGGGGGATAGTACACAGCATCTGAACTCTCTATCATATCATCCAGTGATCCAGTATATATTGATATATATTAGTTAGATTATATCTGTAGCAAGGTACAACAATGCATTTACTTTAGAGACTGAGGTCATCTGGAACAAACAAACATCCTGCTATTGTTTTCCAGGCTATAATACAGAGCTATGCAGTATGGAATCCGTGCACGGGCTGGCCGGACTGCTACGTGTCTGCTCAGAGAGTGTGGGTCAAACGCCTGAGTCAAGTTTTCAATCTGCTTAACAGGATGTTGTCTCTGGCTGCTGACATCCCAACAGACAAATGTCATATTTTATCGTCAGCTTTTGCCATCAAACAGAAGGTTCAGAGTCCCACAGGATCGACTGAACAGGTTAAAGAACTCCTTTGTTCCTCCGGCGGTCAAAGAGTTCCATCAGAGTTTGGGTTCTCGGTAGGTCTAAGTGTTCCTGTGTAGACCTAGCACTGAATGCAAAAGGGAGGGATTTAAATTGATCGCACTGCAGCCACTTATTCACAATGTCTGATGTGAAGTGTTAACAGTATTTGTTGAGGAGTTTTGGTTAAAAGTTGGGTATTGGAAACGGTGTACTTGTTGGGACGATTGAAGGGTGAGTCCTGAACCATCCCTTAGTTATTCTCATGCCACTAATGCATGTTACTCCCGTAGTTTCTTGACTCTCTCCTCTCTCCTTCTGGCTCTTTCAGCAGGTATTTCTGCCTCCGGAGCTGCAGAGCCTGGATGGCCGCTGCTACAATTATTCTTATTAGTCTTATTGCTATTACCATTCCTATCATTATTTTATTAATATATTATTTTAAAGTTCTATGTGGAATTTTCATTGTACTACTGTATGCTCGCTCTCTGTCTCAACCCAACCTGCAGAGGCAGGTAATAATAGTAATAATAATAATAATAATAATATCATTTGATTTATAGAGCACTTTTCAAGCAACATTCACAGGGTGCTTTCAAAGGTCAGAAAATGTAAAATACAATCAGCATTGGGGACAAATGCAAAGGGTAAATAATGAAACATGTGTACGTACATACATGCATACATACACATAGTACAGCAGCTCACGACCACATAAGCGTGGTCTATCAGCTGTTAGGAAAAGCTTCTGCTCGAGGTTTCTGCCTCTTAAAAGGAAGGTTTTCCTTGCCACTGTTGCCAAGTGCTTGCTCATGGTGGGAATTGTTGGGTCAATTGTTGTAAACAATATTATAAAGAGTACGGTCTAGACCTGCTCTGTAGGAAAAGGGGAATGAGAGAACCTCTGTTATGAATTGGTGCTATATAAATAAAGCTAAATAGAAATAAGTCTCCTTCAATACTTTGTACATTTTTACTTTTTCAAACATTATCACAATTTGAATTGCAACGTTCGCCAGAAAAATCGTCATATTGTTCAGTATGGAGAGGGACCACATCTAAAAGCTGTCGCTACATATCTACACAAAAGGAACCAGAAAAACCATACACATATTCACAAACACTGTCATCTACGCTCCAGTGCAGGTACAGTGCATTCGGCGTTCTACTATTGGCGCTTCTCTTTGTTGCTCTCTGTGTTTTCCTGTCCTACCTGGTTGCTACAGATTGATTTGCTGTTTGAGGGCTCGAAGGTGATGCATGGCTGCCCTCTGTGGATGAAAGAGGCATCTGCTGTCAATGCCTTTAAAGGCGAGCATCTGTCATTCCTAAGGACATCTTTGGATTATCTTGAAGAATGATGAACCCCACACAGCTCCCACAGCACAGCAGAGATCCTGGATACCAACACACCGGCTCCGCTTCTAAACCTACTCCACTGCTCAAATATATTTTTATAGGAATTTTCAGCAGCGAGTACATTTTATATCTCAGGAGGACTGCTTCATGTAGTTTGAAATATTGAGAAAGTTTTCCAGCCTCTGACTTGGGCAGGAAGCTTTTTGCAAACATTGATGTATAGAAAGTACAAAAGCTGCAGCCTCGGGTGTTTGTTGCTACCGCTCTGCATCAGCCAGAAGATAATTTTAGTTACTACTTCCCTTTTCCTCACAGTCGTTTTACATGTGTGAATCCCAAAAAGGCCGCAGGCAGCCTCAGAAATCACAAGCGCTGCCTCTCTAACGGCCGTCCTGTGGTTAGCTCTGTCAATCAGAAGGAGTGCACCGAGGGTCAATCCCAGCTCAGCCGGCAAGATGTTCGTGTGCCAGAAAAAAAGAAGAAGTGAATTATGGTCTACCATCTGATTCGCAGCCACCAGATTATTAAAGTCAGGGAACAAATCATAAAATCCTAAACAGGATCAAATCTATAAAGTTCAGACAAATAGAATAAGTTATATCATTAGATTTGGATTAGTGTGTACTCAACAGTCCCACTACTGCAGACCCGGCGGCTGCATTTTGTTGACCCCGCTGATCTTTGCTCCAGAGCCAACGTCAAGCCAAAATTCCAACTGAAACAGAACAAATATTTTGGGATGCACCGAAATGGAAATTCAGGGCCGAAGCTGATTAACAATGAAACACTTGGCCGAATACCGAACGCGGGTTTCTGCATTTTTTCCATTGATTTTGCCAAGTTCTTCACCCTTGCATAAATTAAATAGTAAAAATGTGCTGGCCCTAAACTTTCCGATGATTTTAGTTGATTGCATGGGTATTGGTATCAGCTGATGTGTAATGTCCGGGTTCATTTAGAAACAATGCCTTCATTACATACTTTTTCCACCCGAGAAGAGTGACATTTAAGTTTCAGCTGCCCCATCGCTCTTCATATCTTGGACACAGTTATAAATCAGTATATCTTGTTGATGTTGTGCGTCTATGGAAAAGCACAAATATAAGTTGACATAAACTTTGGTGATCCCCTGACTTATCCCATCATCAGGCCAACATTTTCATTAACTCTTTGGTTTATGACCAAATACCTGCTAAACGAATGGCCTTTCCCACAAGCCTCAGCTGTACCTTTAGTACTTTTAGTGCTAAGTAATACATGTTAGCATGCTAACATGATAACTACGATGGTGAACATGGTTATTATTTCTAATATTATACCTGTTAAACATCAGCATGCTAGCATTTGTCACAGCGAGCTTGTTAGCATTTAGCCAAAAGCAGCACCATGCCTAAGTGGGGCCTCACAGAGCAGCACGGGGGCACAGGGGTTAGCATGCATGGAGCAGGCGTGGGTTTCCCCCCGGGTGCTCCCGTTTCCCCCACCATTGGAAACGCTGGCCCAGAAGAAGGAGGCGATCCCCGGGCGCTGCAGGGGCTGCCCACTGCTCCGGATGGGTTAAATGCAGAGAATGAATTTCGCTCTGTGTTGCTGTGTATGACTGTGTACGTGACAGTAACTTCATTTGATTTGACACTATGGTTATAGACACTCTCATATGTATTAGCATCAGTCTGGTGGCTCTATTAGTAGAGCATCAGTATAATCTTCTGTGAGTTGATCATTGTATCTACCACTTTTGCATTGTCGGGTGTAATGGATCACAGTGTGGATCATAGTAGGATCCGCAACAGCGGGCTCCCTCCCCAGGTGCGTCCTTCCAGTTTGTCCTGTTTTGTCGTGTTGCACTTGGGCACAGATCGTGTGTTTGTGTCTCTGTGTTTCTGGCAGGTCTTACCTGCACTGTGCTGTCTCTCTGCCATAGGTTCACTCACGGGTTCAGCCCGCTAATCACAGCCCCCCCCCCGTCTCTCACTCCCACACCAGCGGAAGCAGACGACCTGGAGGACACAGGATGACAGCACACTTTCAGCTCAGACATGCTTTGTCACGCCAAAACAAAAGCCCCAGTCAGGCACGCTGGCTCTAACAAGCACCGTGCAGAAACACCATACCGGTGTTTTCACACGGTGAAGCTCATTATTTCATAGGACTTCCCAAAACTGCTGACCGTTTTCTAAGTATGCCAAAGTGATTCACAATTTTAAAGGAATAGTTCATATCCGTAAGACACCGAGATTGATATGCGCTGCTTTTACTGGTGTCAGAGATACTTTATTGTTGTGTGGCAATGCATTGTGCAGATTCATTTGAAAAAAGTCTGCACTTAAGACTACTAATGGTGGAATTATTATAATAAAAATATTAGAATTGTACATTCATATAAAAACATCCAACTTCTAACTTCCAACAACAGTAGCAGCGTCATGTAGGAACTATTTTTTTTGCACCGATAGCTCCCAAATGAAACTGCCCACAACGAGCCTGTGGATTATCTCGAGTAACCGGGTCGTGATTTCTGGACAGAGACGTTGCTGTTGAGTTTTTCCAAATGTACTTTTTGCCGCTTTGGCAAGCCGAGTGCCGTGTAGTCCCATTGTATTCAGAACAGACGTCTCTGCGGCCGGTAACTCCCAACACTCTGCAGCTCACACCGAACCCGTCTAGATGGACAAACAGCACTACAGGGGAGATTTTGGGGTGAGCTGTCCCTTTAAACAGACCCACATGTATAATCAAAAGCATTTATTTACATGCTAAAATAGATGCGAGATGCTAAAAGTGAAACACACAACATGCAATCTAAATCTAAAGTGTGTTTAACTAAAGAACAAGAGCAGAGTGTGTGAATGTAGGAGAGCGTGTGTGTGCGTGTGTGTGTGTGTGTCGGGGGCGCACGCTTCTTTGACCTGGCCTCGTACGTTCGTCGGCGTGCACGAGCGTGAACACACGTGTTGGGTCAGAAACAGAGAGAGAGTGTGAAGCGGGAGCTTGGAGCTTCCTCTCCGTGTGCGTGGCGTATGTTTAAGGCCAACTTGACGCACGTGTGTGTGTGTGATTCGTGTACTAGAATGGTGCCAGCTTAGAGAAGAGGAACGCTAGTTTGCACGCGAGACGTAAGTCGGGACTGGATGTAAAAATTGCAAGCGCGACGCATGAGCAACACCGACTTAGCGGCGTGGCTGCCAAAGAACGCACGCGGCAACAATAAACCTCAGGGACAAACCGAATCGCTACATGTACACGGCTCGTCCGCACCCTGCGGCGTCCTGGGTCCACAGTGGCGGAACGTGCGCCTCAGCGACATCAGGGCAGCAGAAAGGCTGTCGCAGACTGAAAACTATTGTTTCTAAATGTTGCACTTGAAGCATTTCAGCATACTCGGTGGACTTGCGTGATTCTAATCCTGGGTTGTATCCGCACGGTTGAATGCACTTGCTGCAAGTCCCTTTGGACACACGCGGCAGCTAAAACTATGTTACGTAAAGTAAGTAACATAGATGCGCACACACAAGGACAGACGCAGACAGAAAGTTCGACAGACATCGGCCTGCTCCACCACACGTTCTACACATTTGAGGAGATCAACTGAAAGTGGAATTGGATGTTCAGCTCAAATAGCGTCCTGTCCAGCGGTGATTCATAGCGTAGCAGCCGGCTCCAGTGCAGGAAAACCCTCCTGAGATGGGTTCCTGAGACACCGGCGTCACTGTAACTAAGCTCTGCTGGGACACAGATAAATGGTAATGGCCTTTGGTTCTTGCCGCGTTGACATTTAAAGCTAACATTTCACATTTAGCACATGCTCCCATTCGGCGCAAATTACAGTGCTAGACTTCGCCTCAACAGTGGGAGTGTATTTCCTTTGCTTTTGTTGTTAGTCGTGATGTCGGATCGCTTTCAGGCTCAACCCTCGCGCCGCCTGAGTGGAGTGGGAGTTTTGACCAATGGATGGCCTCGGAAATGGACTTGCAGCTTTGCCTTTGGCGAGTTGAACAGAACAGGACCACAGGCAGCGTGGCCCTGCGTCAACATCTGCACATCCCGTCTGGGAGAATAAGCCAATGGGATGCGCTGACACGGCAGCCTGATCCCACATTCATTTCCAGACTGTAAATAGGCTGCGAGCGTCGGGTCGACATGTTGGAGACCGGCCTCATGACCCGTGCATCTGCGTATTCATCTGACTTGTAACAGCTGAGTGATCACACCTCCTTAGCTTCTCTCGCCTCCGAAATAAAACGATAAAAAAATAAATAAAATCTGCTATATCTATATCTGTGAGGCCCTGGTTAAAATAGAAAAGCGTGGGGAACAGCTTCCGGGCGCAACGGGAGTAATTTCAGTTTTGGAAAGGCGCTGACTCGGTAAAAGGCGGAACAACACAAGAACAGTCACTTACAGTAGCGTGTTCAGGCCTGCTGTTCAACCACCCCCGTGTCAAACATGCATGGGCGCAAAGTGAGACGGGTTCCTGTGTGGATTATGACCTGAGCACAGTGTTGTCTACACCTTTAGACCCTCGGTGCGGGAAAACCTTCGTTTATGTACGGCCAAAAGTATGTGGACACTCCCGCCCACCTCCCAAAGTGAAGCGTACTTTTGGTCTGCGTCTTGTTTTTCCTGGTGTGGGCCTCTTCCTTCCGATGCGGCGGAAACACTCCTTTACTTGAGTACAAATATCAATACAACAATGTAAAAAAAAACCTCCATAACAAGCAGAAGCCCTGCATTCCAAATGCTGCTTTAGTAGAAGTACACAAGTATTATGAACCAAATATACTTCAACGTAAAAATGGCCCCTGTGACTGATACATTATTATATATGACATTATTAGATTGTTAATACCGATCCATTAATGTGTAGGCAGCATGTTACTGTTGTAGCTGGTTGAGGTGAAGCTACTTTTAATAGTTAGCTAATTTGGCCCAGTGGTTCCCAGCCCAGGGCCTGGGCCCCTCCAAAGGGTCACAAGTTAAGTCTGGGGAGATTATTATTGATGTGTTGCAGTTTTCTATCATCTTTGCATATGTTGCAAACCATGAATAATTGGACCTCGGCAATTATTACGGCAGGTGATGTGGATGCATTTGGGCGCAGCGCACCAATCCGCTCGTTTCATCACATAAAATGTCCAGATCCTGTCCAGTCTGGACAGACTGGATCTGTCTTTTCCCTGCTCCCTTCAGCGTCTAGTTTAAATTCAAACTGCGGAGCAAGGTTCGTGGTTGTAGGGGCTCTAAATCTATAGGTAAATGTACCAGTAATTCTAATGGTGTCCGAGGATGCTTTGTGTAAAAATAAAAAAAGGACTGCATTTGAGGTGCCCCTTTAATTTCAACTCCGAAAATGACAATCAGCTAGGTGTGACTCATGCCTAGTGCGCACAACAGGATGTTAGCTGTCGGCGGGTCGCTGTGCCCGTCAGACTACAGCACTTGCTGTTGAGTCTTGAAGCCCTAGTGGTGTTCACACTACATGACACGACGTCACAGGGAGGCACACACCTCACACACTGACAACAACTCCGTCACCCAGCGACTCTGTCGGGAAATGGCGCGGAACACGAGTTGTTTTGGAAATGGACGGGGAAACTAAATCAGCGCTGCACGAGGTTTGCGCAATGGTCTGTTCTGAACCCCCGATAAAGGACATAAAAAAAAAAAAGAAAAAAAGAATGCTGCTTCAGATGACCTCGATTCATTGGCTCTCGTTGGCTGGAGTTTGTCGCGACACGTGACGCCACAGAGCGTCGAGTCGGCCCGACGGCTCCGGATATTTCGCATGCTGGACATTTGTCTGGTGTCGGCGAGGCGACCACGATCACAGCCCGACCGGTTCGTCGGCGAGCTCGTTGACTTGCAAATCGAGCCTCTGCAGCGTGAACTAGGCGTCAGATGGGTGACTAAAGCATTGGATTGGTGCCATTAGGATTGGGGATTGACCCGCTAATGCCTGGCACCAGAACCAGTCCATACTGTACTGTACCTCCATATACTCTGGTTTTTCAGTTTGGAGAAATGCATGCACCACAAACACCCCTGCGTCGCCATAGCGCCCGGGTGTGTAGCTGTCACTTATGGCGAGCGTAAAAGGCCTGTGTGGAGTCAGGGGGCCGGGTTTCAGTCCCTGCAGTAATGATGTTTGCGATCAGACACAGGAGCAGGCGGCGCTCCATGGACGTAGCTATGAATGCGTGTGTGTGTGTGTGTTGATGCATTCTGCGCTGCGGGAGGCCGTTGTGTGAGTGAGCTTCTCCCAGAAATTGACGCTAATCCATCCTGACAGGAAATCACTGCTGCACCAAAATGTTTAATAACCTACTTTCCAGGATGCCACCATGGTACACCTGCAAAGCTCATTAGCTGCAGGTTATCAAGATGAAAGATTCACAGGCTCTTTATAAGGCAATTAAGAGAGATGAAAGATAATGAGTGTGATGGAAAGCTTTAATAGGTTTTCTGTTATTTGTCTTGTTGAATAGGGGAGCGCATTTTCAAAGGGCTTGGCTCCCAATACGGGGGGGGGGGTCTTTTTTTTGGTTTGTTTTTACAGATTTTCACAGAAAACGAGTTTAGATTTAGTTTGGTTTAACCGGATGCTCGCCCAGGTGTTGAAGTCCCTGGCCATCAAAGAGTGGTAGCGCTCAGTCGGGCTCACGGTACATTTCGGCCTGGCTCTGCGTGTTTGTGCTGAATTCTTTGGCCGCCGCCGCCGCTGATGTAGGGATGCGGTGAAACGAGGCCTCACACAGAGCGGCGTGCAGCTGCGCGGGCCTCCGACAGCTTTCCAGGTACACGTGGTTTTCACGGGAATCAATTCACGTGGCTGTCTGAGTCGGACACAAAGCGAACGTGAAGTGCATCGGGGATCTACATCGGGCCGAACCGTCGCCACACGTACACAAGAGCGCCCCGGTTTGTTTGCAGGCGTGAGGCTCAGGGGAACCCAGTCAGGGCAGGCAACACAACGCAATGGCTTCCTGCTCATTTCATCGCTTTATTTGATCTGAGAGGAGCAAGCAGGCGTTCAAGACGCAGAAATAAAACAGCGGCTGTAGGTCCTCTAGAATATGCCGAATAAAGACCCTGATTACATTCTCGGATTTATTTTTCCAGCAGCACAACATCAAGTAGCCTCTTCATTTTTCTCCCCGCCTCACATCCGTCCCACTCTGAGAGGGAGGACGAAGCGTCCCCTTCCGTCTTCTCGGAAAAACAACAACAACACATTCCTCCGTAGCTCGTTTCCTCTCCCCACATTCGCTCCGTGATTGCACCGCATTACGATGAAAAATTCAGCAGCAGGTAAGAGGCTCTTGTGTCCCCCCCCCCCACTTGAATTATCGCCTGCTCTAATATACACATTCCACACTCACGCCTCCCATTTATACTCCGCCTGGATATATATGCTCATTCCCTTTGCATAATATTTCAACTAATAGGAAACTAATGGAAGCACTCCTCTCGAAGCCGCCTCTTAAAGCAAGACATGCATCCCCTTAAATGGCCAGCAGGGGTTACGTACTGCCACGGCCTGTCTGCAGGGGACAGAGTAAGTACAGCTCAGCGGGACTATAGGCCTACACAGGAAACCACTGGGTGCTGGTCCTCAGCACTGAATCTCACAAACTGATGTGCTCAACACTGGCACCAGTGGGCTGGAAATGGCAGAAACTCGAGTTGACACTTATCCTCGAAACAAGCCGTTTCTTTCGGGTTTGTTACTGTCCCAAATATGTCTTCTTAGAGAGACAGCTCTGTGCTGGACAGAATTTAACAAGGTGCTTCATGCAGTACAGTAAATAGCTGACTCCTGCAATGCGGTTAAAAAGGTGCACTTCCAGCGTGGCTCTCACATTTCAGTGACCTCATTTCCGAGAAAAATGGACTGTACTCACGCTACAATCACTCTTTCATTTAACACAACACAGATGAGGTGTTTTGCGATGCGACACCAGGCCTTTGCAACAGTGACTTCTAAAATGGGTGCTTTTCCTCTGCAGACGCTGTCATTGTAAGGGGACATTCCTGCTTTGTTTTGTGCCGCCTGTCCCCGACATGTCAGCCCGAGGAGACAATCCGGAGCTGACATTTTGGGGTCAGTGTGCACATTTCCTTGAGACAGAGCCCTCAAAAGTCGCTTTTCAAGGAACAAAGTGTGCTTGTCTGTGGTCTGCCCACTGCTAAAATATTAATCTCAAATAAAAGCCAAACCCTGACGAACTGCTCCCAGGCAGCCACAGTACACACTCCCCTCCTGGCAAGACAGCGTAAATAGCAGAAACTGAAGCTAAATTAGAGCCAGCATTACTGTTTTAATACTGCTATTAATAGAATCTGCATTCGGATCTGGACTATAGCCAGGTTACACCTTTGAAAAAGAAATGTCAAATAGCTTTTCCACTTCCATTTTAATATGGTCGTATGTGACAGTGAAAACGGAATTCATTCATTTTCATTTTTACTCAAATAAAACATGCATATGTGGAAAATTATAATGCTATTGTGGAATTTCATTTTCAAGTGGACATTACCATTTGAACATTGTCCTGTATACGCTTCCGTAGTCATGCACAGCACGTGGCTGAAGGCATAGCTCATGAACCTGCTGTGTATCGGCCTGAATCCCAGGAGATCTACGAATTGCAGCGGACTCCGCCGGTCTCCGTGTTCCACTTCACTTCTGAGGTGTTCTATTCAAGTTTTGGAACTGAACCGATCGTTTCTAAAAAAATAAAATGAAATGAAATTAAAAAAATAAGTGCTGGGGCAGACCCGAAGAGTTATTGGCCCATCTGAAGAGCTTTTCTGCGACAGGGCCTTAGAGAGCCAGGAGCTAAAGCGGAGGATGAACTGAGGGGCTCCATGAAGGGCCACTGCAAGATAAAGGATAAGGGATGTTTTTGAACTGTGGATCATGGAACGCTACTCTAGCTTATAGAGCTATATATATATATATATAGAGCTGAAAATAAGTCCCCTTTAACTATTTCTTGACAGCAACTGGAGTTACGGTCTACCTTTTGAATACGTACTTTCTATCCTGGACGGTGACCTTTCTACTCACGGTCAAGCTACTAAACAGAGGCAGAAACCAAATAGGGTTTGGTGTGCGTATCTTGGTGGTTATTTATGAAAGACTACAGACAGACCTGGCAGCAGTGGCGTCCTCACACCGATCTCACGTACTACTGATTGCTGAAAGAATTGTTGATGCGTGACAACTGAGGGATGAGGGAATGTGCAGCACGAAGAGGCCGCTCCGCATTCAGGCCCAACAACAAAGCACGGCTATGCGACAAATGATAAAAGAAATGCTGGCGTTCAACCTTAAAAAAACCCTAATCCAGGGTTTTGCAGAATCGTCTGGTGATACGGCCGAGATACTGTGCACTCTGCAAACCTTATTTAGACTTGGAAACGTACATCAATGTTTTGAGCTGCTTTCACGGACGCAGTAATACCTCAGAGTTCTTTGGAGACGCCTCTTAAAGTCAGACTATTCAATAACACAACCTTTTAGTGAATCCATATCTGGCAGCTCTTGTTT
The DNA here is from genome assembly GCA_011952105.1 of Coreoperca whiteheadi. Classification (NCBI taxonomy): domain Eukaryota; kingdom Metazoa; phylum Chordata; class Actinopteri; order Centrarchiformes; family Sinipercidae; genus Coreoperca; species Coreoperca whiteheadi. The sequence continues at coordinate 844,622 of CM022481.1, forward strand.
TAAAATGAGAAGCGAATGCCTTTCTTGCTCTCCAGCTCTGACATTTTGTGAATTCCTTTACGACTTCATGCGGTCCTTGCAGTCGCATAGGTGTCGTCGCGGCGAGCAAATCAGCGACTGCGTGAAATACTCACAGTGAATAGGGTGAGGATTACGAGGTGGAAGAGCCACCGGAGGTCAGGACTCCATCCTCGTCCCTGTGCGGTGCCGGGGGCTCCGAGCACATCCACACCGTCACAGCCTCCTGGGGGAAGACACACAGAGCACAGCGAAGCAATCAGTCACTGTCCGGGAACTTGCCCGCCGGACCCTCAGTTCAATCCTCACATCGTATTGAGGCCGCCACGGTCGCATCGTTTTTCAGAGCATTCCACAAACGTGTGGCTGCGCACGGTGAGGCTGAAGGTTCCTGACACTGCCGATCGACCCAGGAGCAGCTCTCCTCTGCTCCCCTTTGGGTTTCCACTATTCCACTCCAGGGCCTTCAGCCATAGAATGAAATGCTATGCCGAGTGAACAGCCTTGGAAACTTGAATGCTAGTCTACACATCTGCGACAGTCTGCTATTGAAGTTATGGGTACGGTATGATGATATGGTATGAGGAATCACTGCAGCAGCCCGTCCCTCTTTGAAAGCACATTTAAGCACAGAAGCCAAACCTATCCTTCCACATGATCTCTGCAAGCCGGTGGTTGTGCAAAGATGGTTGATGAGGCTTTTGAGCTCTACCTGTGTATATCACGTGATCTCATGTGCAGGGCTGGCGTGTACGTCGAAAAGCCAATTTACAGCATTGGGACGCAAGGGTCTTATATCCAGGCCTGATGCAGGCCCTTCATCCAGACAATGCTTCCAAATAAAAGTAAGGCATGCAGCGAGGACAAAGAAAGAACGTGCCCAGCTGAAACGCACACAGGTGGAGCTGAGCAGTGAGGAAACAATGCTGAGAGCTTATTACACACTTGGTGAAGGCTGTTCTCCTAAAGGGCAGTACTGTCCATCTGGACGAATTATACTTGGTACAGCATTGCGCCATCGGTGTTGTTCTGCTTCGGAATTTCATCAGCAGCCGATTTTGCCTTTCACCGAGCATCTGTGACACCAGCGGATACAAGTGGATTTGTCATCCCCGTACTTGCTTTGAGTCATATGAGGTTGCGAGGCCAATGAAGAGCGCGTTCATGTCAACAGTGGTGTTACATTAGTGATGAAATTCCTACTCGACGGTGACAAGAGAGACTTAATAATGCTAGTAGCAGCGTTCACTTCAACACCGTTGACAGCCGCAAATCGTCGCGGGAACCTTTGCTTCGGGGACAACGTTGTTGGGGGTTTCATTTTTGCAGCTCCAGGCATTGGTCCAATCAGTCATCCTAACAACGCGTTGGACATTTTCCTGTGGCGATCAGAAAATCGACTGCTGTTTCCTAGGTCAGGAGTGATCGCTGTAGCTGGACGGGGTGGGTTAACAAGTTCCAAATGCTCGCAGCACACCACCGGCGTTTGTGCTTTTAGCTCAGCCCTGTTTCAAAGTGCCAAACCAAGCCCTGTGTCTAGGCGGTACCGTGAGCGGCGGTCCCAGCCTTAGCCCAGCCCTAAGAGCAGGGATTCTTTGGAAATATGAAACCGTAGCAGAGGACACGGCAGCCCGTGATGCAAGCCGTCCAGCAGCTCCACCGGCGGCACCGGAACTCGGACGGGGCTCACCGCCAGGGGGTACACAGCAGCAAGAATGTCTCATCGGCAGCCAGGAAGCCATCAGTCACAGGGACGTGGGCCCTCCTCATTAGGCCCCGCAAGCTACTTAGTCCCCACAAGTTTAATGCCCACAGCAGCCCTTGCTCAATATGGATTATGATTTCTGATCACATTATTCTCTGTTCCAGAGAGCAGTCAACTCTCCAATCACTGTTCTGAGCACAGAGGCCGTGTTCATCCTTACCACGCATTCCAACTGGCTCAATGCAATTAATCGGACACCAAGACATTTAGTCAGCTTTCATTTCAAACCTACTTAATGCTGACAATCAGAATTAGGTCTTTTGTGCGGAGCTGCTCAGCAGCCTCTGTGCTGGTGCTGCAGGAACACGGATGTCTGATTCTCTGCTCCAGCTTTCTGCCTCCACATACCTTTCTCGCTCCGTCGTAGCTTTCTTCCTCACATTTCGCTCCCGGTGGCTTTCCCTCCCTATTAATATTATATATTTCTCCCTCTCATTTTGTTCAATTCTTTCGTCTCACACCCACCCAACTGTGCACAGAAGGACACACGTGTCTGAATCCAACCCTATTGCCCGACTAGAATGACGCCATTGGACGATTCTGCGAAAAAACCTGGACTGTGCTCAATAAACTTCTTTTAACATTCGATTTAGTCATCTTTCCGCGATATTTGCAAACAGTCACTATGGCACGGCTAAGGTTAGGAAGGTTATGGCAGTTTTAGCCACTAAGCTGTGGCTCACTTGGGGTTGAGATCGGAACACTAAAACCCTGGGGGTGGTCGAAGAGCGGCTGGTGTTCCCCTACATGGCCGCCCACCACCCCAGCCCCGGCCCGCTTCCTCTCCACCTTCCTCCATAGAGGGCACACACTACTTTAGCACTAAATCGCGCGGTGCTAAATTCTCCGGTTTAAATGTAATATCTGGGGATATTAGACTGCCGTATGAGTTCCTCAGGTTCTCAATGACTGTTAGAGAGGATTCCACGTTCTCTGTAAACAGAGCACAGCCGTGCTCCTAATCAAAGTGACGTGGCCCAGAAGCTAGCAGCTAGCAGCTGCTCTGCCAAGGAGCCACTGAGTACATCACCTGTGTGCCACACTGCCAGCTCAGCAGTGAATCACTGTGCCAGCTTTATTCCTGTTACGCTGTCAGTCCGTCACAGCAGCAGTGTGTAATGATCTACCGAGGCATCCTGGGAGCAGCGGCATTAGACCAACAAATGAGGCGAAGTCACGTGACCCTCTGGCGTGAAGCGCGTCTAGTTTAGAATAGTTGCCATCGTTGCAGAGACAGTTTGCTGAGCGCCTGCCTTGCTGTGTGTTACTGTGAATAGGGTGTGTTTTCAGCCATCTTTCTGACCGTGTGAAGTGAACACCAAAGGGGAGCTTTGGCTACTGCAGATCTTTAAACAAAAGAAAATCACCATAATCGTGCTGCGTTGTGTCTCAGGCTGGTAGTCAGGTTAAGCATCACCTGGTAAGTGACCGGGGAGGTTACTGGTTTATTTAGTACAGTTTAAAATGAAACGGTTGGACTGGCTAAATGCAAGAAGTGGTCCATCTATAGTAGAAACATGCAATGGAATTGCTCATTAACTTGTTCATTCAAAGCGCTTCTACTTTGTCATTTTAGTTTATTTTTATTGTGTTAGGCTACTTTCAGTAAAACCCAACACTTCCTGCACGTTTCACATTAAAAGCTTACCAATCAAAGGGCAGGGGACTGTGGCCTCTGAGCCGCTGGAAGGCTTTTAATGTGAAACATCAACGCACCTGCGATCGCACATTCAGCAAACTAAAAGTGCCATTAAAACATTCTGTGTCAGTACCCATTAGCGGTGAAGGCTACAGTTGTGGGTTTTCTTCTGTACCGACGATGTGTTGCATTGACCTGCGCCGTGGATGAGAGTTGTATTTCTGTTCCAAAACAATTGTCCTTCCAAGTTCGTGCCTTCCAAGAACCTAGATGGAGGGATTATCACAGGCAGCAGCAGCAGCACTAAATGTCACACTCCTACTACTGCTTTTACCATCCCAGACGTGTCACCCGCTGATATATCATCAGTGAGTCACGCTCCACGGGCAGTTTTGTTCATAAAGTACTTAATCAGCCTGTCCTCCAATGGCCCCGTTATCTGGTTGTGCACATGCAACTTCAAAATGTTGCCAAAATATAACGCAGGCCTGCCAGGAAGGTCACGCTGAAGGGACCCTGCGTGAGTGCAACCAATCCGGGGGCAATGTTGGAAAGCGTTTACCAACTCTATCGGTAGAGGGTTATCACTTTAAAACTGGAAGGCGCCCAGCAGCGTGGTGTGACGCACGCTGTACTTCCATGCAAACACTGGCTAACCGTGAGATGGAACGATAGGGCCTGCTGCTGGTGAAGCCGGAATACAGATATGCGTTGCAGTGAGGTGCACAGCAAGCAAACCCCCCCCCGACTGCCGCACCCTCTCCTTCCACCTTGCTACATACACACAGGGCACACGACTTCCTGCACTGACACTGACTGTTGGCAATGGAAGTGAGGTCCAGAAATCATCCAGCATGGATGTAGTTCCCAAGGCTGGCTGGCTGTGCTAGGTCTCCTGGCCAGGTCACGGCAACAGTTTATGACTCCATGGTTGACACAAAAGACAAAGAAATCATGTGCTCTGACCCTGCCATCCAATACCTCGTTCGCGACTGTACTGAACATCCCCAGATGACGTGATGAATGCGGCAGTAGCTTAGCAGTGCATCCCCGTATACAGACAAGGACAAAAAGACCGGGCAACATGTACAAGATAAACTGTAGACTTCCCATTCATGTGAAAATGATGCATGCAAGGCAGCATGTCGCACAATGAGCAGTGTCACCGACAGACAGACTGTTTGCCCGTGCAGTGTACAGCAGACCTGCAGGACTTCACAGAGTCCGCTTTGTCAACACAGTTCACTGAGCGCTCCTTCCATTAGCATCCGACCTTCCCCTGAGAGTAGGTGGTTCGCGCGCGGTGCAGCTCGCCACTGAAGCCATATTCAAATCCGATGCATGCACTGACGAGATGCACTCGCACGGAGCGCTATCTGGGATAATAAACTCCAGGCTATTTTGAGACTGGAAGAAAATGAGACATGGAGGGACTTTTTTTTTTTTTCCCCGAGTGCAGACAAACAACTGTATCAGCTGACGCTAATTAGCCAACAACATGCGCTCGTGAATTTGTTTGAAGCTTGTACTCCAAAAACAACACAGCAGCGCTGATGTAATCCAGGGGCCTCTGCGGGAAACGGCGTAAGTGAATGAATGTTCCGGCTGAGCCATGGGAAAGATTATATAGGACGATGCAGATGATAACAGATTCTGGCTGGCTCTGTGAAATCGGTGCAGGGAGTCGTGTGCCCTGTGTGTATGTAGCAAGGTGGAAGGAGTGGGTGCGGCAGTCGGGGGGGGGTTTGCTTGCTGTGCACCTCACTGCAACGCATATCTGTTGCTATGGAAGCCCATTAATGCCAGGAAAGGGCAAATAAGATGAAGGTTGGCAATGCTGATAAAAATACTCATACATACCCCACAGATACTTAGAGACAAAGTCAAACTATCAAGATACAAATTCAGAATAATTTCACAATTACAAAGGTACTGAAT
>CM022481.1:861734-889986 GCA_011952105.1 Coreoperca whiteheadi
CCCCAGGGGGAGAGAGGCGGACGCACAAAGGAGGCCCCCCCCCACATCGCCCCGCCTGAGCGTGTTCCCTCCGGGCGGGGGGGGGGGGGGGGGGGGGGGGGGGGGCTCTGTGTGAGGAGAGACAGGTGAAGTGAATGTTACTGGAGTGGGCGACAACTCGCTACGTTACGCTGAAATTCAACGGTGAGTTTAAAAAAAAAAAGGACAAATGCTATGTTATTGGTTAAGCTGTTAGCAAGTGAACTAGCTTGGAGCGCTATTGTGACTAAGGCTAGCATGTTCCTGGCTGGCTAGGCGTGTTAGCGTTAACTCACAAAAGACAGCAGCTTGACAACCAGCCCTGTGAGTGTTCGTTACGTCACCCGGTTTTTAGCACCAGCTAGTTCATGAGGACACGCTGAGGGCTGGGCCACTTTCCAGCGTGGCCAGGCCTTAAAGGTAGTAGCCCTCAAAGTGCGCCCGATGACTTTACAAGAGCAGGAGCTCGCTTTCATTTTCCAGTTTCAATCGAAGCAGGGTCGCATGTTGAGCGCTGAGTTATAGTCTACAGTGTTAGTCATTTGTGGTATTTTCCGTTCATCGGTTTTCGATTGTGAGTGGCTTTTGTCCCGTTGTCCTCCTTGTTGTCCCACCCCACCCACCTACCTCCACTCCTGTGCTGCATGTTTGAAACAGGCTGGAAGGGGGGCACTTCCTGGAGCATTTCTGGCCAACCTCTGGGGGGGGGGCTTCTATTAGCGTGCACATGCAAATAACCTGTAAATTATTAATACGCTCGTGTGTGGAAACGAGTGCCTTTGTAATCAGAATCAGCGCAGCGGTAGCTTTGATCCCAGACTGAGCTGAAAGGTGCTGACCTGCGCACTGTTCACACTTTCCACTTGTCCTCTTTTATGTGAGCGCTGCGGCTGGAGGCCCCCAGCTCGTACAGCGTGCCGCACAGGCAGACGCTCCCCCAGCAGCATGGGGAACCTTCGCATCTCCCCGTGGCATCATCCGGCTGGGTGCTCTGCGCGGCTGCGGACCGTAACGGCACTATCTGTTCCCCGCTGTGTTCTTATGCTAAACACATTGCTTGCCCTCTCGGGAATATGTACGGCAAACAAATGCATTAGCTGCCCTTGAGCGGCTTCCCCCATGTTCACAGTCTGTGAACACTGTATTACTGCCAGTTCTAATCAGCGCTGCAGAGCCAGAACGGCCGTACATTATCTACACAGCAACAGCGAACAGAGAGACCAAAGACAGCTGAGGGATGCACGAAGCTTTCACGCAGCCTGGTTCCAGACCTCTGGTTCCGCCACCTACACGTCATCATCCAAAGCAAATGTTGTGCTGACTGACAGCTGAGCCAATCGGAGCTTTGTAGGCGGGATACAGGAAGGGGACGTCGTGTTCCTGTGGAAGCGGCTGACTAGAACACAATGGCAGACTGAATAAATGGCGTGAAAACAAAAGAGAGATCGAGTCTGCTCGTCAGTTCATCCCGATGGCTCATTGCCTGTAGAAGCATGCAGCTTCTGTGCTGTCTGCTGTAGCTTTCTAGCATAAAGTTTGATTCAGGTCTGCCTCGCGTTGACAAAGCAGCGATATCTCCCACTTGGCGAAAACAGCGGAAAACGTGGCCAAAAACCCTAAATAAATCAAATATAACATTAAATTCAACTATCAACTCTAATTTGCTTGATAAAGGTAGTTACAAAAGGCGCTACACACTGTTCGTATCCGCTTGCACTTGTCAATGAACCACTTACAACTGCGCAACACAACTAAAGTAGCTCATTTCGGCTATACGTATATGTTGGGCCTATGGGGCTAGCAGTACCTTGGAATAATGCGTGAACACGCCGAAGTGCGAACATTGGGAGGTTTTTCTGTTCTAATTATTCTGCCAATATTATATGACTACTATAATGGCACTGGGAACCACCATGAAAGAGCGCGAAAGGCTAACCACCCAAACCCTGCCTTATGTTCGCTAAAATATACTTTTCACAGCTACGAAGGGGTGTGCGCTCACTTGGCGTCGCAAAATGGGTTCAACCTGTATTTTAAAAGGAAAGCTAGGCCTTCTTTTTGAGCTAGTCGCCATTCGAGGAACTGTGGGTGGCTTCGGCGCCTTGCCCCGGTGGTTTCTATTTGTTTTTTTGAAGCCGAAGTGTGTAACGTGGGGCCGAAGAAACAACACATTCTTGTTGAATTCATAAGCAAAAAAAAAAACACACAGCCTTGTTCAATTTTAAAAAAAGCTTGCTGCTATGACCGGCGGTGGCCAACGTTAGCCAATATCAGCAACATTACTGGGTCAGCTGGCTGGCTTTACCACTCGACTTGTGCTGCTGTTAAACTACCTTTTAGCCTGAAGGACAAGGCAAGGTCAGGAAAACATTTCTATGGTGTAATTACAAAAGTAAAACCCGCATTAAACGCACCCTACCCAAACGGGAGCCGTGCCTTTATCCTGCTGTGGTGACTGCAGTGGCTGGAAGAAACTGGAAAGCACTAAATCTACAATCTAGATTTGTCAGCCTGTATCAGCTGGTGCTGCAGAACCCACCGACTCACCTCGTCTGCCCCCTTGCATTACGCTGACCTGTAGTTTGTCGCATTTTCTCAACAACTAGTGGAAACTGGAATGTTTAATGACCGCTCATGTATGAAAAATACTGTAATATTTATACAATTCTGTCCCGTGTCTCACTCATGTTTGAGTCCGTTTGGCCTTTTCGCTGGACTAGAAAGCAAGCTTTGAAAGCCAGAAAATCTACAAGCTGCTGAAGTAATTGAATCATTAGTATTGACCAATAATCCTATTACCACCCTCTCTCCCCCTTCTTGATATATTACGATCGTTTTGCGATAGAAGGCAGTAAAAATCAATGTACAATGTAACAGTGGGAGGGTTTGGCCTGTTTGCCTCTATGCAGCCCCCTGCACACCCCGACTGGGGGCAGCCAGCACGCTGCAACAGAAATCGATTCGGCTTCGAGACACAGTAGCCAGGTGGCTGTCCTCTCACCGTGGGGATGGTGCTTTTAATGAGGCCCTCTGGCAGAGGGACCCCTCCAGTGCCACAGGCTAGAGAGACGGTGCTGCCAGCTTGCCCCCGAGACTGAGCGACCTTCAGCCGAGCTGCAGACAGCAGGGACAGCCAGGGGAAGGCAACTGAGGAGCCTGGTCGGCACGCACTAAAGTACACAGTAAATATTGACCAAAGCTACAATCCTGATCAGAGTGAAGCCCTTGTCTAACTAAAGCTTTTTATTTCATCCTCTTCAATTAAAATAAAAAAAAAAAGGCCTTTTGCTAATAAAGGGCAGATTAAATCAAATTGAGGGCCTGTTGGGATTACCTGGTTGATCACATAGCCAATTTCCACAGCGCTAATACGTCTTTCCATCAGTGCCATGTCACTCATTTTGTCTCAGTGAAGGAAAGTATTTTTGTTGCAGATTATTTCCAGTAGCTTCTGCTTGCCACTTCACTTTAATGTGAAATGTCTGCTGGACATATGGCTTGAAGCTGAAAAAAACAACAGGGTAGAACCAACTGTGCTGAATTAGTGAGTGAAACAATCAAACGCAGGACCAGGCTTCGTGTCCCGTGGGAAACCAAACGGCCACGCTGACTTATTTAAAGCTACGTGACTTACGTGACCCACGTTAGTCGCGTAACGTACTTATTTGAACCCAAACCAGGCTCACGTCACGTGACTTACAAACTGCAAAGTGTCACTGAAAGAGCATGGAATGAAAGCGACTGAGCTCAGTTCACCCGTAAGGTAAGTGCTGCAACAGGCACGACAGGTCAAAGTGGACCCAGAAGGAGCTCTGGAAAATCTGCTGAACACGTACAACAAAAACCTGGATAGTGACTTCAGCATGTTTCTTTGTTTACCCTTCCAGATGAATGCCTCTAGCTAATTAAGACCTCGTTTTGTCCTAACTAATTGGAACGCTGGACTGGCCCGGCGCTACTAGCAGGACCAGAGTTAATGAAATTGTTCCAATCCCTGAACTTGCTCAGAAAACGTGCCAAATTCCAGAACAGAAAGTGATAAAAGGAGGTACAGTATAACTAGACATATCTAATCGCTGAATCCACTTGCTAGCACTCGGACTTCTGGGTAAATGACGTAGAGTGAGGACTCACTGAAGGAAATATTCACTCGAAACAACGTGAACTATTAAATCAGACATAAAGGGACACTCTCAGTGGTCAAAGTTAGTACATTTCCATCACGAATCACTCCTCTAATCTGCATGTTAGCGCTGCAGAGGGTCAAGGGGACCCGGGACCCCTTGCGACCGCATAGCCCGGTGAGCATGAAGAAGCCCACGTCTTTACGCTCAAAAATACAATCAACATCTCATCTTCTCCACGAAAACCTTTCTGATGTGTGTGGAGGGTATAAATAATGGATTGGGGGACTTGTGGAGGCAGGAACCACCTCCTCTTGTCCCTAAAGGCTGTCAGATGATCAGAAGGGCCTGCACAGCGGCTCTTTGGCAGGGATAAGCAGCAACACAAAGCGGCTCAAAGAGTCCTGATGGGCTCCTGGCAGCGAGCCAAAACAGCACATTTAATATCACTGTCACAAATACAAATGTCCCGTTCCCCTGCTCGGCATTAGTTTCCTCGCGGTGTAAAAAGGATACCTATGTATTCATGAAGCCACATTCGTGTGGGCAGACATCTGGAAAACTTTGCTTTGCTGCATGCTCGGGAAATCAAACCCTGACATGCTGTAACCGCCGAGCGGGTATAAAAAGTTGGATTTTCCTCTGAGCTTTCACGCCCAAGCACGGAAGCCATCCTGTCACCACAAATCCACAAAACAAGCCCAGTCGGCCGCATTAAAGTTTCGTTGGCTCTGGAAAGGCTGACGTGACCTCAATCCGCTGCCTCGCTGGCTGCCTACTTTTGTCATGGTCGTCTCGGCCTGTAAGAGCTCCCCTTCATCAGGTCCAGCCAAAGCCTCGCGCACACTGCCCATCACCGGTGGATTAGAGGGCTACAGCCAGCACACGTCTACAGCTGTCTGCTCTCACTGAGTCATGAGGGCCTGAGGCAGCGCTTCCCAGACCCAAAACCTCACCTGCAAACCCTTCAAGTCGGGAGTTTTGGATGGTTTTGGTAGAACTTATCCTTCTTCAAGCATAAGCCCTGAAATCCAGCACTCGAGTCAGAGTGTAGCTTATAATTCCTAGATGAACCACGTGGATGCGTTAACAGAATCAAAAGCAAGGTCCCAACTTCACTCTCAAGTTCTGCATGCAACATGCAGCCCAAGTCTCAATCAGGATAGTAATGATCTACTTAGAATGTTCCATCGTTTACTAAAGTTCCTCTGGTCTCTGCTACCATAATGACAAGCAGGTTACTGTTGAAACCGCTGCCCGCTGTGGTTGCTTTTTACTCACCTGTTAACTGCTGAGATGTGGTTGCAGGGACACAGCTTCACGACGGAGTTCAGGGCCATCTCTGGGAAAAAAAGAATACACCAAACATGAGCAGCAGTTTTTAAATAAGTCCAGTTTCACCAACAACGCAAAAGGCGACATTTTGTGAAGAAAGTGGGTTCTCTTGTGCTGGAAATTAAATTGTAGTTTTGAACACTTTAAACAGGCACAAATGTTTTAAAATGTAATTTTTTCGTTACGTTGGCCTTGAAGTACTTAAAGAGTTGAAGTGTCCGTTGGAGTTGAAGTAAAAAAAGGGATTTAAAGTGTCAGTCCGAGTGTAAGCATTGAAATGAGGTGAGCTGTCAGTTGAACTGTAGACAATGAAAGCAGCTGACATGTCAGTTGAAAGTTAATTGCCGCAACGAGCGGGAGTGTCAGCTGAAGCGAACGTGCGAAAGCACTGGAACTGTCTGTCAAAATGTAATCTTTGAAAGCATCCGAACTCTTAGTTAAAACAGATGCAATTTGAGTTAATGAGCACAAGATTAAAGCAGGAAACATGTCAGGTGATGTGTAAGCATCAAGGGGAATTAAGATGCCAGTCTAGTGAATGCAATAAAAGCAGTTGATGTGAAGGTTAAACGCCACCATGAGCCGAAAGTGTCATTTGAAATGCAATCACAGAAAGCAGTTAAACCCTTCAATAATGAGTACGAGACAAAAGCAGCTGAAATGTCAGGTGATGTGTAAGCTCTAAGTACTACAACAGCAGGCCTGGAATTAAGCCACTTTGGCCTTTGAGAAATACAGATTTATTGGGGCATCGCTGCCAAAATGTAGGGCACCGGGGCCAGAACTAATGGCGCGATAACAATGATACAAGTGATAATTATTACACTGTATGAAGACAAAACAGGATGCAGTCAACAATTAGGATGGAACACAGCACCGGGTTTAATTCAACTGTACACTGAATGATTGACTTCTCCGCAAAATGCTGAATTCTGTGTGTGTGTGTGTGTGACGGTATTTGAGGAGTTTTTTCGGCCGTTACCAACATAACTACCTGGGTTCGAGTAGCATCTCACAGGTAGCAGGTCTCACAGGTTGAGGCCGACGCTACACTGTGCCTACGTTCGTAGTTAGCGAACACTACGCAGCAGCGTCCTGGGAAACCTTAAAACCCTCGTACATTAACCCTTACACTGCACATGCTGTTAGCTGACGTTAGCTGGTGATGTTCAGTGTTAGCACGGCTGTATCTGCGGGAGACGTCTCGGGCTGCTGTTGGCGTCCAGCGTGATGACGGAGACGCTGGGAAACGGGAGCGTATTCATGGCGTTTAAAGTGAGGGAATCCGCACCTTTCTTCGAGGGCCGCAGCGGCCGCGGGGGTAGAAGGGGCAACACGCCCCACTCCGGGGCATCCGCGGCACCGGCCCTTTGGCCGTGGTGTAATTCCTGCACTGCAACAGTAGGTCGAAGCTTAACCAATAAGCAGCAATAAGCATGTGTGGTTTTATATAACCAAGACAAACTGAGGGCGCTTTCACACCTGCCTTGTCTGGTCCGGACTCTTCAGTTTGCTCAGGATCAAAACTACAGGTGTGAAACCTCCCTCGGGCCGCGGTCCGGACCAAACAGACGAAATTTGGTGCGACGAAAAGAGGTGGTCTCGGTCCGGATCAAACTGAACTAAGGCTGCTAGTGTGAGAGCATCGTCTGTATGGTTCGGACTTTCAGACCATTTACAGGACGTTCCCGCGTGCCCCAAACCACAGGAGAAGACAGAACCACCAGACCTGTCACAGGAGAAAAATGAGCCGTGGCAGCACACGGGGAGAGGAGGAGGCGGCGAGGTTTCTAATGGAAATATGGTCTGAGGACAGAAGAAAAAGCGCACAAACATTCAGGGTTGCTTGCAGGCTTCTCCTCCTCTCCTGTCGGCGCCGATAAAAACGTTCGCACATGCCGATCATGAAAATGACATGGCATTTGTACGTTCTGCTTTCAAAGCTGTTTTTGTTGGGGTTTTTTTTTTTTTTTTTTTTATCATTCCAGGACTTCACCAGGATTGAACCTTGAACCTTGTGGGCCGAGTAGTCAAGTCCAAGCCAAGTCTCAAATGCAAAGTTTTGTGACTTAAGTGTGGGTCCAAGTTAAGCCCAAGTCTCTGGCTACAGTAGATGTCTGCTTCCTGCCCGGCTGCGTACGGCCCCCAAAAACCTCCACCAACCAGAGGGTTAGGGCAGCCTTTAGGAAGCCTCCGAGGCAAAACCCAGGGCAAACACTTAACAGCTAAGAATCGTATTACTGTGAGAACAGTACTAATTGAAGGCAACCTAGACAACGTTTTTAAGCAAAGCTTCTCTCTGAAAATGTTCTTTTGAAAAGTGAGGGGGCGTGTCCGCGGCTTGATTGTACTATAAATGTATTGTGAACCTGCCCACTGACTCGTGACTCTGCAGAGCCTTCGCACAACAAGCAGCAGACGCCATTACGGCTCATGATGAATTAACAACTTAACTTTCTGTGCAGCGGCGTTCCTGAGACAAATACCTGTGTACGCGCTCGCCGAATTCCCCCCCTGAACGCGACGGATACACTCGTGTATGATTAATGAATCCATTTGCCGCTAAGAATCGAACCGGCGGACATTTGCACGCGCACGCGATGAAGAGCAATGATTTGGCAACGGGTTGAGGTAGCTGACGGATTGCTTGCACGTGTGATGTATGACTGGCTGCAGGGCCAACAAGTATCTATGGGCAAACTTGGGGAAAGGCTCCAAGCTGTGTCCGGGCGTCAGAATGGAGCGAGCAGATCCACTTAGCTTTCCACCGCACCGCCTCCTTTCGCTTTGGCCACTCAATTGACAAGCAGTCAGCCGGCAAGAGCACATTAAGTTTTAATCTGAGCGTGATGCATGCTTATCATTCCTGACGGACCCAAATGAATTTTCGTCACTGGCAGCCACAGAGTGAAACTAAGCGAAAACCCGCGAGGCGAGCGGTACATGTGCAGAGTGCTCTTACAAGTCTCCCCTCTCATTTACATTCTCAGATCAGAGTGTATTGGAGGGCATATTTAGTTTTACCGTTGCTGGCTCCAGCCTAGGGGGCACCCGAGGACAGCTGGGAAAACGCATAAGAAAGAAAATCACAGAATAGCCCAGCTCTTAATATACACCGTGTGTTATCCAGCATCCCAACATTTCAGACACTGGACATTGAAACTCCTGTGGTGTCCTGAAGTGTGCATACGATATGCACCCTTTTATTATACGTCTAAAAGCACGTTTCCAGAATTATTGTAAGGTACACTGATTACAAAGGGCCATTTACATGGGCACGGTAATGCTAAAATGTGCTTGTGGCTCCCTCCTTAAATGGATCAACTGACAATGTGTAACGCGAAGTGATGACGCCACACACCCCGCAGTCCCCCCCCCCCCCAGCTCTGCAGAGCTTTTTAGCCCCTTTCAGCTCATTGTTTTGGTGCGAAGGCCACCAGTTTGACTCACTCGGCCTTGTCCCTAGCAGCAGCTCTTTTCAGAGGAAGGAACTCTCAAAAGCCACTACCTGTCTTTCGCTGAATGTACACGTGATGGATAAAATGGGACTCGTGCAAGTGTGCAGAAGCTGTCAACTTTGATTGGCGGCGGTACGCCTGTAATTAGTGAGAATAACAACGTTATTTGGGGAGCGCGTTTCATGCAAAGAGGCAGCCCATTACATTAGAGAGGGCGGTTGGGAACAGTACTATCAGGCACACAAAAACACAATCCTACATAAAAGCCCATTGAACGTCCTATTCGTCAGTGAATGACTTTCTGGAATAACACTCAGGGCAGTCAAACTGAAATGACGTGTTAATGTGGACTCGGGCCGTTGAGCCCTTCAGTTCTGCTCCAAACGCACTGACAACGTGAAAATGAAGCAATCCGTTACATGGTCAAAACACACGTTTGCTCCTGTTTTTCCCCCAGCTGCCAATGCTCATTGCATGTACTATTTGTCCTTTAACATATGTTCTTCTGAGATAAAAACGAGATCAGAGCTTGCCACAGGGTAATGACGTCACTGTAGCAAAACAACAGCAACAAGCGAACGCACCGAAGACTCCTGCAGAACGTAGCTGATGGGGAATCCACACGGCAGCTTTACACCACAATGTGTTAAGTAGGAATTTATGGAGTATTAATGGTTTAAGATATGTCCACGCTGAAATATGGGCTAAATTATTCCAATTTTGTATGCATGCAATCCAATGAATTCAAAAGGAACATTTCAGCCTAACAGCCCCAACCCAATGTGCTCCTGTGGACCACCGAGGAGCTTCAGTGCAGTAATGGGATGGTTGCATGCCACGCTCCGAGGCCCTTCACAGTAGTTGCTGAAGGACGGGGAACGTGTCTGTTGTCAGGACACACACAGGCGCGTCTAGCTCTCTTGTGTGCTCGCAGAGCCCCGGGCCTGCCGAGAGAGACGCCGTTCGGCTCACATGCAGGAGGAACGTGGCCGTCCGTCCGTCTGCGGAGAGTCCAAAAGTCTTCAGAGAGAGTTTGAGGTGTGACTTCGCCCCCCCACAGCCGCTGCCGCCACTACGTTTGTGCGGTTGCCATGACTACACGTACAGAGCAGCATTTCACAGAAGGTAAATAAAGCACAGGTGACATTTCAGTTTCATTGTTTTTTGTCTCACACACACACACACACACACACTCGCATCAAAACAGTGGCCATTGTCGCTTATGGTCTGGCTGAGATCCACTTCACGTCCCTCATATAAATGCGTTTTTGCTGAACTAGCTGTGCTGAAATAATGGGCTCTCTCATTTTCAAAGCCACGGAAATGACTTATTAATAGCTAACGCTTTTGGATGCGTTTCAGTTTTGGGACTTCGTCGACGTACAGTATAATTTTCAAGACGGACGAACTGCTACTGTACGTTAAAAGGTGTATTTAAAAAGGTCTTTTTCACTTTGTTTCAGAGCATTTGATTTTTCGATTGCCGTCGGGATGTAAAGATAATTTCAAGAAATAACAAAAGGTGCTTCCGAAATGCATTGCCTACACCAGCTTTAAGGCCAATGTGTCAAAGCCAGGCGCTTCAAAACGGTACATTTTAAATGTAAATTCTCAGCGGCGTTAACGCCACAAATGACATTTCATTCATCTCCATTGTACTGTGATAATGTGGTAATGCTGGCAAACAGGCAACGGGGAGAAGGACCGAAATGCAGACAGAGGTGGTAGGATGTTGAGTGGTGGTTTATTGTACAAGTTGTAGATAATCGGCAAAACAGGATCCAAAGAGGCGAAACTCCGAAAACTGACGGCTGGTTGCAGACAGAACCAACATAGAAAGAGAGTAGTGAAGTGTGCGAACTGACCCAGAGCCTGGGAAACACACAGAATAAATAGACTCAAGGAAGGGGATCCAATGAGACAGAAGCAAAACTAGCAGACACACGAGACCGATTTCAAAATAAAACCGGAACTAACAAACTGAACCCAAAACCCTTATAGGAACAGACATATTCAAAATAAGACAGGAACTCAAAGCACAAAAACTAAAGCATGACAGATTGAGGTGTCAGAGGGCGACACCTCACAGCTGGACTCGTGAAAAGAAAACTGGGTGTGATTAGATGCTGTTAGAGGGAGGTGAGGGAGCACGCCTTCCTTCGTCATTTGGGTGAATCAACCCTCTATTAACTGCCGTCCGGAGCCATTGTTCTACTTGGCGGCCGTAAAAAAACACTGTCACAACGGTAATAAGAGGCGGGACGTGGCTGTGTTTGGGGTTGCCGCTGTGTGGCGTTATGGCTCATCACGGAGCCGCGACGGCGTCCCCGCCGCGCAGCCCGTGGAGCGTCCAGCAGCGTGTGCAGGTCCTTCACCCGGCAGTGCCGCTGCCGCTGAGTGAGTCGCCGGAAGCCTGTCTGCCTTTCATGCCAAGTTGATCTGATTAGGGAGGCTAAACCCAGGGACCTCCACACACACACACACACACACACACACTGTAATGGTGTGCTATCTTGGCCAGGTCTCCCTTGAAAAAGAGATTTAACCTCAAGGGTCTCCCTGGTTAAATAAAGGTTGAATAAATATAAATCCCCCCAGGCGCCCTGACAGAAGCACTGTGCTACAAAGACCTGAACGTATTCATATCCGCTGCCAGAGCCTATATGGAGGAGGCTCATGGGAGAATCCAGCTGCATGTATTTCACGCATTGCTCCCTCAGTAGTGTCTGGGAGAAAGACCCCCAGTACAGCCCACGAACTGTCTGACTCTTAATGTTGCAGCACGGCCACTGCACTAACAAGTAGCTGACTCCACGCGTGGAGATGTTCACTGGGTACACAAAGGCCTCCCACTTCCCCCGCCCAACAGTCGCTTCGGTGCCGGCGCTGATTTGGATTCACAGTCGGAGCTTCCCACGGGCTGGGCTGCCCACCGCAGAGCGCGCGTTCATTTGTGAAAAACACTAATTGCACAGGCGTTACCATGTGTGTCTCGCCGCGCTAACATCAAAGACAACATGGAGCTGAAAGCCGGGACGCACAGCAGACGTTTCCACCCGTTTTCAGCTAATAGCATTATTGACGACTGCATTCTTCGTAAGTTGGCCAGCATGCACACTACCACAAACTTAAATGGAATGCACCGGTTATTCGCGTAATTACGCCGTTTTACAGCGGGCAACCCACATTTCTCTATACTGCCCTCACACAACCTCCATTGCAACAAAAAAATGAGGCGACTCCTCCCTCCCGTGCGCGATTTGTGCTCCCTATCAGGAACGCCGCGCGGTATGCGTCTGCTGCACATGTGTCCGGACACCCAGCATGCATTGCGTCACACAGGGCTTCCGATCACGTGCGAAATGGAGCCGATTACAAAGGGCTTTCTGGGTGGTGGCTGGGCTCGGGCGAGAGTTACTGCGAGTTCACGAAAACCTGAGAGGTGCGCTCCCCGAATGCGTGTTTGTGCCAAAGCAACAAGAGTTTGGAAACCGTGAACTCGGTGTTGAGAAATGGGCGGCACCCCAGAGGAGAACACTGTGCCTATCCTGCTGTGACTGTTCAAAAAGCCCGGCACTGGGAAGAGCGTGAAACACAAAGAGTAAACCTTTCCACGCGGTTAACACCGAAAAACTAAACTATCTGAGATTTTACTACATCCTTCATAGCGAGGTAGCCCGCCCCCCCCCTTCAAACAGTAGTTCTCAAACACTAAAAATCTACAAATCTACTAAAACCTGACCATCTGATGATGAACAAAGCTATTTTGTTGGAGTCAAATGCATTTTTTAAAACCCTTTTTACTTTACCAGACAACATATTAGGTACCGGCCACTCCTTATCTTATCCAGCCCCTCCCGGGTCCACCTGGTACGCCTGTTTCATGGGGAAATGAGAAGGAGGCAGGAGGAGACGGTGAGATGTCAGTGCGAGCGCGAGCTGAGCTGAAAACCTTTAAGTTAATGCGCTTCAGTCCCCTGAGCAACAGAGCACCCAAGCTGTGTATTTATTTTTAATCGTTTCCGCCAGCTACGAGAATGAGTCATCACACTCCTCTCTCCTGCAAAAATCTGGACGGTAAGGAGTGAAATGTAACCATCGGTGGAATATAAATAGACGCTGATGGCGGCGGGAAGCACGCACATACATGCGCACCAACACCACCTCCTAATTGCTGATTTTACAGCAGCCTGCCGGCTCTTTCCCTCAGCATCAATCCTCTCTCGGCTCCCAAATCCAGCCCGAGAAGCGCTCGTCATCGGACACCGCGTCCGTGCTTTCACACCAAAACTGGGTTAGATTCCAACCCGGTGCAGGTTACCGCCTGCCACTTCTCCTGTAAAGGCGAACATCAGCAGCAGTGTCTAGGGGTTTATACATCGGCCTGCAAGGTGGATTTGAAGGCTTTCATTTGAAAATGCCTCAACTACAACAGATTTCTAAAGTAAAACGTTGTCAAATGTGTCAAGAAATCCTAAATGAGTGTTTCCATCATTAAAGGGGCTGGTCGAAAGTGTTAATACAGGAGTTCAGTCGTTTTCAATGGAAATATCTTTTCTATTTAAAATATTTTGAAGGGTCCAAGCCGGACTGGGCTGGGGACCGCGAATGTAACGCATCGTGGTGCTGGCACATTTATTTTCCCGATGGGTGAAAAGTAAAACTGCGGCACCGTAAGAGTTAGTCAGGTGAAATTCACAGGGGAGGTGTAGACTGGTCCACCAGCACCACCTATAATCAAGGTAAGTGCGTTTTGGCCAGTAGCACGAGGCACGCGTTGCCTGAACCGAGCCGCATCGCCTGATACAGGCCCACGGCCCTTTTCTGCCGATAAGCATTTTTGCTAAACTGCGAAATATGCAAAACCTACTTGTCCGAACTCCTCCTAGGTCGCGAGTCCGATCTGCATGGGACTTTGCACGTAGAATCCATGAACCCTCGTGATCAAATGTTATTAAAAGAATTTTGATAGTCCAGAAAATGTGCGTTAGGCGTGGTTAAGCAGTCATCTGCAGAGAGGGCGGGGGGGGAGTGGCTCAGGGGGGCGGATAATCACAGCACTGGCTTGTAGTCTAATTATACTCTCATTTTATATTCAGTAGTAGGCTTGTCTGATTAACATGGAACTGGGGCCAATACTTTCCCATGCCCCACTGAGGCTCTGTGCAACATTTGGCACCAATCGGCTGCTAGGTGGCGCTTTTCTTCCAAAATAATGAAATATGCTAAAATAAAAACATTTTCTAACTACTTTCTGAACTGAATATTTTCCAACCTCTGTGCTGATCTCCACCTGCGACTTCCACCTGGGACTGCAGGCCCCACTTGCATTGGCTTGGACCCCGTTAAAACCTGCACGAAGGTCCACTTATTTTTGTTTTCGTCTTACGCTACACGGCCGAAAGTATGAGGCCCGTACCATGAAAGGCCCCGAACAGTGGCCACATGCTGTAATTCTGGTCAAATGGTGCATCAGTAAATGAAATTCTTCATTTCCAAGGTGGAACTGATGGCACACTTCATCCCTTCTCTCTGTCTTTGTCTAACAAAGCACCCGTTTTCACGCCGAGTGTGCCGTGTGCATGGCAACAGTTCATGCCGCACTGGGAGTTTGCAGCTCTCCTTGCAAAGGCCCTCCGACGTGCTCCAAGGCTGAACACATAAGAGCATCTTCCCGTTAAGGGTTTGTGTCCTCCAAGTTCCCCGATGACTTAATTCTCAATGCCGTGTGCGTGTGCGAATTACTATGTGAAGTAGTCTATGAATAGAAACTAGTTAGCATGTATAGTCTCCTGTGTCTGCTGTTGTAGTGACGGTGATCGTTTCTTTACCGATACCAGCAGCATGTACTCCTTGAGGAATTTCTCCATTAGAGATCTGACAAAAAACAGGGCAGAAAGCGCACCCCGTTTGCTTCTCCTCATGGTTGCTGCTACAGGAAGGCGTTTGGGGCTTTCACAGCTGAAGGGGCCCATCTTTTTGGGGAATACTAAGATCCATCTACAAGGCCCCGTGTTTTTGAGATACCTCGTGTGGAGCAAAGCGTTGGTCGAGTGGAACCTTTTATCTGACGGAGGCACCAGACGAAACGTATGAACAGCCACAGTAACTGTCATGGCA
The DNA here is from genome assembly GCA_011952105.1 of Coreoperca whiteheadi. Classification (NCBI taxonomy): domain Eukaryota; kingdom Metazoa; phylum Chordata; class Actinopteri; order Centrarchiformes; family Sinipercidae; genus Coreoperca; species Coreoperca whiteheadi. Next base: position 876,790 of record CM022481.1, read on the forward strand.
ACCATGGGAGCTATCCTTCTCGGGACCAAAGTGTCGAATGCCGGAACAACCCAGACTGCCTCCTCTATATTTCACATGCTACGAACTAGCATACCTACAGGGTAACTCAAGATCAATACATGCTTTCTACAAGCCCCATGTCCAAGGTGGTGTGTGCATGTATTCATACAGTCGTAGCATCGAAATGTTTCTAATTCTCTTGTGAGACTAATGGACGTCACGACGAAGCAGCCAGACCTATGACAGAGTATTTTAAGTGGAGCATCAAGAAAAACTCCAATTTGTTTCCAGTAACGGATTCCAAAGTGTCTTTCCCCGCTGGACCAGGATGAAGCCGCCAGGACGAGCAGCGGGGACATTTGGATCGCGGCCCGAGCGCGCTCAAAACACACACAAAACGAGGCCCCTTGCAGGGAGACCAGCCCACCCCCACACACTGTGCACTGACCCTACAATGCATACTGTACTCACCACTGGCACCAGCGCTGCGTGTTAAAGACGATGCAGCACTGGTAAAACTCAGATCCATATGGGTCTTTGAAGGGCTCCACGAAGGGAAGCAGAATTTGAATAATCAAATGAATACTATAGTGTTTGCAGTACATAACACAGAGTACATCACGCCAGAAAGTAGTCTCATTCAAGCTTTCTTATTTTTCCTTTTTTTTGCAGCCAATACAGGTCTACGTCGACAGAAGTCGAGTTCCCATCCACGTGTTGCGCAAATGGCAAACGAATGGAAATGCGAGTAATCGAGCGTTGCCACGTGCTACCCTCGTGCAAGTGTTCGGAGTTGCACTCGTCGAGATGAACAGTTGGTGGCACCAAATCTCTTGGCGCTAATTCCACCATTGCCCGAAGAAGACTGGGACATAATTAGCTGCAGTCCACGGGAACCACGTGGAAAACGTGATGAAACGTCGGTTTGTTTCAGTCGCCTCGTGGCTCCTCCCACACCGGATGTCTTTGTCTTGAGTCATTTCATTACTCACTAGGTCTGTTTCCACTGCGATACACCGCAGCCAACCGTGAAAACGTCTTTTTGCCATATTTTGCCTTTTTTCCCCCCCGAATTTCCAGTCGTTCAGTGAGCAAATTGAAAATGCACATAAAAAACAGGTGGATTGAAAGGCACTTAAGGCACGATATCCACATGTATATCTTCCAACTGGAAACAGCTTTACCGTACCCACTTAGCTTAAGCAGGACGTGAGCATGTTGTGCGACAGTAATAATCATACGTGCCAAACACAGTGCGCTGTATATAGTTGGATTAAATGTTTGCCGTAGTCGAGTTACTCGAGGAATCGTTTCAGCCCTAATAATAATGTTCCACTAGGTTTCATTTCCCCGTTTCCCTTTAGATAACTGTTTCACCTAGGAATGAACCAAAGGGAAACCAAAGAATCCTGCACACTTGTCGACACTTTGCTGATGACAAAACAATCGGCCGCTTTGCTGAGTTGGAAATCAGCGTTCCTCCCAGCCAGGAATTTTAAATGAACGCCTGCTGTGGCACTGTGGCATGTGGCGTTTAACAGCCCAGGGTAGGTGTTCAAATGTGCAATCGAAAGTGGGTTAAGGGATAGAACAGGGACCCAGTTCTGCTCTAAGAGTGGCCGATGGCAGCAGTAGCTACCGGCATGGCTTTTGGGAAAGAACCGGTGGTTGTCAGGCAGATGAGCGGCCATGCCTGCACCTCCTGGTGCTTGATTTCCTCCCTCCTGACTCTGAGAGCCACTCTCCAACAGATGAGGGCCTCAACTTAAGGTTCTAATTTTAGATGGAAAGGGGGCTTGAAGGAGAGCGTTAAAGCACTCTGTCAGCAGGACCTTTCATTTACCCTGACTTTCATTCAGAGCAGTATCTGTCAGGGGGTGTCGCAGCCTTGATTTCTCCAAGTATTTGTAGAGTTAAGTCCTCAAAAGGCAAATGACACTCCAAGTAAGATCCAATATTAGTACGCTGCTGTGCCAGACCAGTGATGGCCTTTTATCATCCCTTAGTGGGTCAGCGTGGTTTGTTTGATTACTCATTTATTTATTGGATAATTGATCAGTGCCACACTGGTTGTTAATAAGTGAAGCCACAAACTTGGTTTAATGGATTTTACATCACAGATTTACATGGAAAATAGTCTAAATTAAGGTGTGTAACCCGTCACACCATTCATAGAGATATGAACAGAATAGTAAAATGTTATAGTTAAGATACATCTGGTGGTATGGTATTCTATATATATATATATATATATATTTTTTTTTTTCCCCCCATGTGCAGAGCCAAACCAACAATAAATGTATCCTATTTACTGTTAAAGAAATGTGTGAGTATCACAGACTGCTGGGCCACAGAGCTCCACTGTTGCCCAGAAACCCCTCAGTGAGCCTCGCATGTTCCTTCCCCGCCACGAACACACACACACTGCAGTTTATTTAGACGCAGTCCCACGCACACCGTCCCGCCGCCCCGAATACTCACTAGAGCGCCACACGTGGATCCATCCGCAAACGGCGACATGCTCCGGTGTTTGAGCGTGGCAACTATGGCCTGGTTACCCCTGATGGTGATAATAATAGTAATGCTATAGTTAGGAGTGAGATCCAGTTGAATAAGCAGGCAGTGTAAGAGCTTGTCTACCGTGTGCAGCTGGCCGACGGGGCAGGCCTTGGAATGGAAGCCTATTTATACACTAATTCAATACGAATGCACCCACGTGGAGCCTCGGCGTACACACACACACACACACCGCTAATTTAGAGCACATAGAAGTACAGAGGATGGTATTAAATGCTATTTATAACATGACCTGCTTTCTGCAGGCAGAGATGCCACAATAAGAGGGACAGAGGTGCATTGATCTGTTGAACCAGTTTGTCTGAGAAGGCACGGAACGCATCTAGAGGGCTGAGCTGTGCGTGGACACATGATCTAGATATAATTATACTGATTCCTTTGTAGAATCATACCAATGTGTTTAGCATGTTTTAGCTAAATTCCTACACCTTTGAAACACTGTGGACACTAGAAAAACAAATGTATAGAGCATTGAAGGTAATTCCCCTTGAGCCACAAGCAAAAACAATGTGGTTTTTAAAAAATACTTCAACAGCAGCACTAGGCAACACAGCACGACTTTCAAAGACAGCCAGGACGGCCGGACAGGAAGCAGATGTCCCGTGGACAGAAGAGACCAAGAGAATGAAATTACAGTTTGGGCAATCCTGAAGTTCTGGCTTTCATTTCTTGCTGGTTCTCATCCCATTCAGAAGCGATGGTTCCTACATTCCTGCACCTGCCACTCACTGTGCTGGCGCTGGGCTTTGCTACAAACAATTCTCGCCGTTTTCAGCGGTTTTGAAGGCGAGAAATAGTCACCAACCCTCCACTTCCTGCTTCTGGTATTTCTGCAGTGTGATCCAGGAGAAATGCTGAATTATGTGTGTGCACGTTGAGTTATTACGCCAAAATATGAATGCGTTACTTAGATGAAGAATAGGGAGGCACCGAAATGAAAATTCTTGCCCGAATGCCGAACGCGCTTTGCCGCATTGTTTGCATTCATTTTGCCAATTTTTTAACCATTGCATAAAATAAATTGTTAAATGTGCTTTTTACTATTTTGTCTTGCTTTTCAGAGAAAAAAAAAAAATCAATTACAAAACTGCAATTTAAAAATGATTTATTTAACACTAAAAGATTTTTGTTACATTCCAGCAGACATTATACGAACAGAGCACAATATAACCTAAAATAAATACATCAGTAAAATAAAAATTCTTCAGCCAATTCCTTTAAGTATTTAGTAATGCCTTTAGCTTTGGCACTGTCTTTGGCAAAGCTTTTTCAGCCACAGATGGAGTGGGGGTGCCGGGACTGGGAGCTGCCTTCCTTTTTGCTGTTCTGCCGCCATGACTGTCTCGTCCTGTGCCTGCTGTTCGTGGGTGTCTTGATTTTAAATGATAAAACAAACTTGTAGTGCTGTAAGTGTTTGCAGATGCACCCCCTCTGGACATTTCAGCAGAACGGTGTTTTTGCCTCTTTCTCGGATACTGCCGACATGTTTGCTGCATTTATGAAGCGCCGCCTCTCACTCTATACGCTGGTTTCTATTTGATCGCGTCATCAAAAACGGAATTGTTCGGCAAAATTTATTCGGTCTTTTTATTTATTCGTCCGAACACCGAAAGTGATTTTTTTTGGGCTATTTTCGGCCCAATCATTTCGATTGCCAAACATTCGGTGCATCCCTAATAAGAACATATTCCCTGTTGTGTTCTCAGAGCACCTCAATCTTCACCAACAAAGCTATAATAGTATCCGACAAGTGAGACTTTGACATTGCTGAATCTCTCCAAATTGACGCCGTAAAAACCCTTCACTTTGTCTACGCTTGTAGTCAGAGTAGTTCGCAATTGTCGTGTATCTTTCACTGCGAGAATTTTGGCGAAATGTGTTCTTACAGCATGTCAAGTTTCAGAAAGGAAGTCGTGTCGAGGTACAAATGTGGGATTTTACTTTGGAAAATCTCAAAATGCAGTAAAAATACTTGCTTTTTAGTAGGTATGGCTGTACTAGAATATATCATTATCGGAAATTATGGAGCAATGTGTTTATACAGTATTAGGGCTGTCAAAATTGCTCAAAAATGACGTTTGACTATTCCCTCTAACAAAAACACGAATATTCGAACTATTCGAACGTCTGGTTGCGCATTTTGCCAGTGACGTGCATTGCGTCAATAACAGGGCCGATTGAAACAAACGAGACATAACTGCTTGTATAGGTAGTCTATTTAAGTTTACATATTTGACCTGTGCCGCCGCTCCCACCACGCGCTAACTGTAGCTTACGTAGCTCGCGTACAACCAAAGTACTTCCAGACGTTTTTAGATTTTGGGGGGTTAAAAGTGCTTTCTCTGCTGCGGTCGAGTTGGCCTCTGCTCTTTCTGCCATCTTCCAGGCAAGACGCGACTCCTGTGACCTGTCCCTGAACCCTTAGCCACACCTCTACTACCGCGGGCGGTTTTTTTCCACGAATATAAATTTTCACCTTCGAAATTAGTTTTTTTTTTAACTATTCGAATATAAATTCGAATTTAGAATATACGTTGACAGCACTATACAGCATCTCAAGTTTCCAACTTCATTTCAAGTCATTTCAAGGTCCAAATGTGGGACTTTTACTGCCTGTATGTAGTAAGAGCAGAGTTGCTGCTTCTTCTTTCCAGTTTATGGCAGATTGCAACCATGGCTCCTCGAGGTTGAACGGCCCCCACCTACTTAACCCAGAGCCACTGTTGCGTCTATGAGTCGCGTTCTAGCAGTCCTCTGCTACTGTTTTATAGCGTACAGTGTGTTGAAAAGAATGGATGCGGCAGCGGCGGAGATGAGGCGTCCTGATTTTAGGGCCACATTGCGCTTCAAACAAACTGGTAAGTAGGTCGTATCATCTGACCTGGTCTAATTTAAATGATATCTGAGCCATAGCCAGGCTACAGCACGAACAAAGAAAAACCTGTGGGCTGGTGTTGTCAGGCTATGTGATGCAGTCCTCCCGAATAAAGACTGTGCAACCAGAGCTGGGTAGTAACGACTTACATTTACTCCGTTACACTTACATGAGTAACGTTTTGAAAAAAAATGTACTTCTAAAAGTAGTTTTACGACACCAGACTTGTTACTTGTAGTTGAGTAGATTTGTGAAGAAGAAACGCTGCACTGACTCGTTACTTCTTTTTTTTCTCCCCCCATTTATTCTACATATTCTACGCTTTATTTTTGCTAGAGAGAAGCCGTCAGTGCATCTACCACATGACTCACCAATCAGACGTAGCAACAATTGTCACGTAACTCTGTTTCACCGAGCTCACAAACTCTCGGGGAATGAAGACACGCGAAAAACGGCGAGGCAGCTGTCTCCAGTGTTCAAACGGAAAAGGATGAACACCGCTGGCCGCAGATAAAAAGCATGTTTCGTTTAAACTGAGTGCAAAACAGCAGTTATGTTACGCGGCGTCTTCCGAGTCTCCCAAAACAAACGGATCTTTCGGCACAAAAAAACCCAACGTCAGACCTGAGGAAACATGTCGCGCTAAGTTTTAGCTACATGTATTGTTTGCTGCGGTTGGGCGAATGTTAAGTCTTAGTCTTGTTAGTTTACAGAATAAAAGAGTCCTTCATATAGACCCTTTTAGTGCTCAACATTTCATTAGATGGAGCCATGAGCTCAGCAGACCACAGTACGGGATGAATGAATTAGCGTTAGCTACCAACTATCGCAAATTAGGAATAGTCAAGATGGTATTTTTGTCTGTCTGAATACATTGTTTCTAAAAATAAAAAAAAAATTAGGCTCAAACAGTTATTCAGTACTTTTTTACTCTTACTTGAGTCGTTTTTTGAATGAACTACTTTTCACTTCTACTTTTTGAAGTAACGCCACTCTTGCGTGAGTACAGTTTTAGGCCGCTCTACCCAGCTCTGTTAGCGACATACTGTGCAGTGGCTGTGATGCTAAACAGGGGAAGCCTTTGTAGGGGGTTCTGGTTCTTTTGAATGGCAGTGGACTGAAAGGCCTGCCAGCGTATCGTCCTGCTGGCTGCATCCCGCTGCCTCACTGACCTCCCTCCAACAACGCTGTTCCTTTTGCACAGTAGTACAAGAGAAAGAAGTTCAAACCCTGCAAATATTATGAAATGACATGAGGCACGATTTGCAGGCCACTTTTAGGGCGCTTTCACACCTGCCTTGTTTGGTCCGGACTTTCGGACTCTTCAGTTTGCTTAGAATCAAAACTACAGGTGTGAAACCTCCCTCGGGCCGCGGTCCGGACCAAGCAGACGAAATTTGATGCGACGAAAAGAGGTGGTCTCGGTCCGGATCAAACGTAGCAAAGGTTCGGTTGGCTGCTAGTGTGAGCACATCGTCTGTATGGTTCGGACTTTCAGACCATTTACAGGACGTTCCCGCGTGCCCCAAACCACAGAAGAAGACAGGACCACCAGACCTGTCACAGGAGAAAAATGAGCCGTGGCAGCACACGTGGAGAGGAGGCGGCGGCGAGGTTTCTAATGGAAATATGGTCTGAGGACAGAAGAAAAAGCGCACAAACATTCAGGGTTGCTTGCAGGCTTCTCCTCCTCTCCTGTCGGCGCCGATAAAAACGTTCGCACAGCGAGGACGTTCATCTGGCGAGTTTGAGCTAGCCTCAGGTACAGTTGGTGCTGCAGACAGTGATGCCATAGCAACAGCAGCAGAGTGGCACCAATATGCGTCTGTTCATTCATCCTGCCAAAGTTACCCGCCGAGTTGACGACACGCTGACGTCAGACGCTCGGCCCCCAACAAACCAATCATTGTGAAGATGCAGCCCGCATCACTGGTGACGACGGGACGCGGGTACGTCGCGTAAAGGTCTTTAGAGCGCTCGCATAACTGCAGTGTGAAACCAAACCGAAAGGAACCGAACGTAGAAAATGTATCAAAACAGCAACTTTGGTTCGGACCTTGGTGCCGACTTTCAGGTGTGAAAACGCATACAGTCCCTTTCAACCCGAACGCTTCCATGTCATGCCGATAAAAACGGGCCAACGTTTCCTCCTACCTTTGCTAATGCAAGCACTTTGCTAACGTGGAACGTCGTTTTTAGGATGCCATAACATTTCATGATACAGAATTCTACACAGCTACAAAATGTATCGGCAGTTTCGTCAAAAAACAAACTATATTGCGACTGAACCAGCAGTTTATTTGGTTAAACTGGTTTTGTTTAAAAAAAGAAATACAGAGACAGAGATGAATCTAAGTACAACCATCCACACGGTGTCCGTGTGCTTCGATTGCGTTCCACAGCTTCTGAATGTGAGAACAGGACTGCAGGTAGGGAAGCGTTATAAATGTATCTGGTTTGGGGTGTTACTGGGGTGTCTCTTAATGTATTCTGGGCCCTTGGAGTGATAGTGTGCTCCAAATGTGTGACACAATGAGGTAGCAGGCAGATTAAAGAGGTAATGAGGTTACACACACACACACACACTTATACAGCACATGCTGTTCCACGCCAGAGACAAATCAGTGCAAGCCTGTAATGAAGCTGAAACACTGTAGGAATCTGTTGTGCCCAAAGAAAACGGTTCTGTTTCGAAAAGTGTTATGACCACGGGGCACTTCTGCAGCACTGAGAGCCTCATAAGTGCTTGTTAATCTTAATAAGACATAAATAGCAGCGCAGCGGGCAAAACAATCCAATGGGAACGCTGTAATTTTTCACCAAGAGGCAAGGAGGTGATCTGTATTCCCCTGCGGTTTCCCTCCAGCCCCAGCATTATTGTCAAATCTGGGTTCAGTTCAGGGACGCTCCACTTCATATTTAAGCAAATATAAGTCATGAATATCCCATTGGAGGGGTACAGGAACAGTGCTTAGTCGCACGTAGGGATTATAGGTACGAATAAAAATGATGAATGTTTCATAGGGAAAGTGTAGGACGAGGCCTGGAAACGCTGAGCTGATTTTCCTGCACGTCACCGCTGATTCAAAGTGGACTCAAAGGCCACACGAAAAGTGACTGGCCCTCACTGAGCCGTGCTCAAAAGGCGACGATAAGGAAAGCTGCCACATCATTTCCTTCTGATTGTTCTTAAGTCTTGAAATCTGGTAACGGACGTACTGTAGTTCGGGTGAGTATCCAATGGGGCTGTCAAAATTGCTCAAAAATGACGTTCGAATATTCCCTCTAAAAAAAACAAAAAAAACACGAATATTCGAACTATTCATTACGTCAATAACAGGACCAATTAAAACAAACGAGACATAACTCCATGAATAGGTAGGCTATTTAAGTTGAAACATATTTGACCAGTGCCGCCAGTTCTCGCAACGCAGACGGCCTTTTTTCCCCCCCATTCGAATATAAATTTTCACCTTTGAAATTTGTTTTTTAAAAACTATTCGAATTTAGAATATTCGGTGACAGCACTAGCATCCAACAGTGCGACTTTTTATCAACGGTCAAAGTCGGGATTTAGAAAAATTAGGAAAAGCATTTATTAAATGTCTCCCATAGGATTTATTTTTTATAGTGCATATATATATATATTGCATATCTTTCATATTCAACTTGTTCAAATACTTGTAGTTTCTGAGAGACAGCCATTTTTCTTACCATACTATATTTAGTCTTTGGGCACATGGGACTGCTGTTCCTAAAATGGTAGGAAATGCCTCCAATATGCAACAGAAATGTAGGGATTTCTATTTTTTCTCACTACACACATGCGAGGCGCTCCTAACTATATATTCATAAAAGTTGCACAGAACTATTTTTAGTCACACTGCATGGAGCCAGCACAGCGACTTGCAAAAGGAAACCCTGGCATTGAAACGAGCATTGGCAGTGAAAACACGGGCATGAGAAAGAGAGCTCCAGGTGCACTCGTGGAAGCCTTTGCCTCAGGATGCCAAAAGTCCAAAGCTGGACTATTGCATCGTGCCGCTGGCTTGGACTCCCTGCTCGCACAAGCAAACCTCCGCAGATGATCCAGAACGCGGCGGCAAGAGTGGTCTTCAATGACCTGAAGAGAGCGCACGTAACCCCTCTCTTCATCAGGTCACACTGGCTCCCTGTTGTCGGCCACCACTGGTTCCGCACCATCACATCTTCACTCGCTAAGACAGACCTACACGATCAGCAGATTCTGTAGCCACCTTTAAAAAAAAAACAAACACCTGAAAGCACATCTCTTCCGTCAACACCTAACTGACCATCACTGACACCTGCTTCCTTTCTCTCTCTAAAAAAACCCTTCCTCTCCTCAGCTCTGTATCCTGTGCTGGGCTCTTAACAGACCAGTCTCTGGTGCACCTATGCTTCTTGTTACCTTGTGTTGTGAGACTTGCTCCCATTGTCTTCACAGTGTAATTCACATGAGAGCCCCGAGCACTGGGTCGACTAACAGGAGAGGTGGCGAGGGTGTACATGCACAAGTGCAAAGCCCGTCCGGCGCGGCATACCGCGACCCTTAGGCAGACGCCCGTTGCGAAGGAGACGGCGGCGGTCGCCGTCCTAAAGTCGGACAGGCGGCCTGCGCCCGCTGCCGCGGCCTGCGCAGTGCTCTCCTGCCTCCGAGTCCCGATTCATATGAAATGTTTCGGAGCCGTCCGTAACAAGTAAGGCACAGTTGAAGTCAACCCCCCCCCACACACACACACACCTATATTATCCCACTCAGTAACGCAATGCATTTTAAATAAATTCAAATATACGTGTACTGAAAATAATAAAAATCCCTACGTCTGTATTTCTTGTTTGAGGCATTTTCTACCATTTAAAAAAAACTAAAAAAAAAAAAAACAGCAGCCCCCTGTGCCCAAAGACTAAATATAGTACGATAAGAAGAAGTCACTACTCACCCAAACGGTTGTGCTCAGGCAAGCCCCGAGAACCCTTCCACCAAATGGAAATTTTCAGTTTCCAGTCGCAGGAACAAACGGCCTAATAAAACACACTGCGAGTCTTCGGGAGCACTTAAGTCATTTGTAATCAACATAGCCACGGGATATATGACACGATTATTCATTAGGTTGTGCTTTTTCGTTTTTTCTCGCCCAGTGCCGGGATGACTTTAACGCAGTGAGATTTAATCAGTGAGAACTAATTTCATTGCAGTCAGCTGGAAAACACCCCAATCTGATATGTTAATCTGCTTCTCAAAGCAGGCTGGATAGCTGCGTTCCTTCCACAAAGAGCGGGAGAGCTGACAGCATGTAATAAAACACACACAGGGTGACACAGTGGGTCTATATACACTCTTTTTGCTTTAAATCCAAGGACGGTTTGGTTGCAGTGGATGTCTCAGCCTAACATGTACTGTAATGTAATGTCTCCTGCATCGATGCGGATATCTGATGGAACCTGAGCGGCAATTAAGATAATAATCTGTCTCGACTGTTTTCTTAATATACACAGCACATCAGTGAACCAAAGTAATCCCTGGTTAGAAATGCTCCCCTTCACACGTGCATCAGCCTGCGACGAGTGTTGGAGGGTTAGCGGCAGCGCCTCCCCCCACCCTCTCGCGCCGCACCTGCTGTGAGCTAATAATGGTTAAAAGAAAGCCTGCCGCTGGAGCAGATCTGTTCCGCCATCCCCGGGTTCACGTGAACAAACAAAAACACTAGCTTGCTAGTCCACGGGCTAGTTAAACAGGGGGGCAACATGGAGGCGCAAAGTGGGGACGGCTGCTCGCTTCACGTGCCGTCATCATAAATCCGCAGCAGAAAGTCGTCGAAACGCGCTTCACACTGAGTGCGGTTGCCAGCCAGACGCGTTTGCTTCCTCACGGCGAACAAATCCAAACACTCACGGCACGGAATCCAAAAAATGGCCCCAAAAAAAGGTTCCATAAAGCTGGACCTCTACTGGATGATTGTTCTTGCGCCGTTCTGAGCGAGCGGTGAAAGGGCTGAAAGCCGCACGAGTCCATATCTTTGTGCGAGCAATGGGTCAGAACATGAAAGGAGTCGCTCGCGGTGACAGACGCGAAGACAACGATCCCCAGCTGTGCCGAGCTTTTGAGCCCCTTCTAGCTCCTTGTTTTGCTTGTCGCCAGAAGCTCCAAACGAACGTTCCGGCGGTTCCGTGTGCGCCGAATGTGGAAACGGGCGACCGTTCGCCAACACGTTTGCGTGAGTCCCTGAAAGGTGAGTTTTTGTTGATGCCCAGTTGCTTTTACCAGCACCCCGTGACATCTCTGTCGGGTGTGCCCCCCACAGCTGGCTGTGGTCAGAGGGGAAACAGGCTTTCAAGCAGTGAAGCTTTTCAGAGCTTTTGAGAACCGAGGTCTGAAAAAGTGCCAAGACAAGCCGAATAAATCCACATCCCACACTCTTTGTTTGGGGTTTAGCGTTTTTGTAACATTTAAAAAGGGACATGATCAGGCCTGTACGGTGGCCCCGAGGTGCAAAACACGACGACGTCGGACAAAACGCAAGAACGCAACAGCAAGAAACTTTTTCAAAGATGAATTCCTGACAGTGCGGCCGCAGCGGGCAGCTGTTCTTCAGTGAGAAGGCCCCGCACGCTACCTGCTCAGCAGCAAACGCCCGGCAGACACATGGCTGGCGAACATAGTGGCGCACTTAGCAGCTAAAGAGATCAAGTGATAATGCTTTGTAACGACGTGAAGGGTTACTCACCAGAACGCCTTGAGCCCTAACAAACATTTTACATAAAAGGCATTTATTTAAATCCAACGTTGCTTACATCCATGTTTACTAGCTAGCAGTCTTCTTGGTTGGCACATTTGCTAGATATATTGATGGATCGGCGCCACCCGTTGAGCGGGGGAAGCGTGAGTGGAATTGGCAGGATTGTGCATCGCATCACCCCGCATGTACGTCCTCCGTTATGGGAGGCGTGCAGCTCTTTGAGCCGTGTCTCGGGTGAAAGATGCAACCAACAGTAAATAAAAGCTTGACGGACAGACAAGGGGGCAGCGAGCTGTCGACGCGTCATTTACTTCTGCTCCTTTAAACTCTCCCGTCACAAAAGCCTTTTAAAAAACAGCCCAGCAGCATGACATACTGCGTTTTGAACGTCCACACCGTCCTCACGTCAGATAGGACTGCAGTGTGTTCTGTGTGAATCTTTTGTGTTCTGTGTGAATCTTTACGCAGTCTACATCAGATAGCGATGCACAGACTGCAATTCTGCCCCTCTGATCCTTCATTTACAGAATAAAACACGCTGTGCTGATCTGGGCCAACCCAGGAGGCTGGCAGCCAACCCGGGGCTGGATGGCAGCCCACTGCATGAAAGGGGATGGGACTAATCCCTGGGACCGTCCTCAGTCGTACGTCAGCAAACATGCTCAAATGAAACGCTGCAGAGCGACCCTTGCCCTCTCTATGAACAAATACAGGTTAATAAAGGCTGGCTAAAAGGCATAACAACTCTTTTCCCATCAGTACAACATCAGAGCCACCGTCACATGCACTACTCTGCCTTTTTGGGTTTCCCTCTTTAAATGCTAGCTTCATGTCTTTCGATTACTTCCAATCGAAATGAAACTGCCGTCCCCGTGACTCAACACGGCCCGCAGAGTTTTCACATGGATGGCCCAGCAGGAAAAGGTAAGGCCGGCCCACGTCTAATGCGAAACCGCCGTGCAGGTGTCCGTGTCTCCAGGTTCCTCT
>CM022481.1:902742-916939 GCA_011952105.1 Coreoperca whiteheadi
CGGCAAGAGTGGTCTTCAATGACCTGAAGAGAGCGCACGTAACCCCTCTCTTCATCAGGTCACACTGGCTCCCTGTTGTCGGCCACCACTGGTTCCGCACCATCACATCTTCACTCGCTAAGACAGACCTACACGATCAGCAGATTCTGTAGCCACCTTTAAAAAAAAAACAAACACCTGAAAGCACATCTCTTCCGTCAACACCTAACTGACCATCACTGACACCTGCTTCCTTTCTCTCTCTAAAAAAACCCTTCCTCTCCTCAGCTCTGTATCCTGTGCTGGGCTCTTAACAGACCAGTCTCTGGTGCACCTATGCTTCTTGTTACCTTGTGTTGTGAGACTTGCTCCCATTGTCTTCACAGTGTAATTCACATGAGAGCCCCGAGCACTGGGTCGACTAACAGGAGAGGTGGCGAGGGTGTACATGCACAAGTGCAAAGCCCGTCCGGCGCGGCATACCGCGACCCTTAGGCAGACGCCCGTTGCGAAGGAGACGGCGGCGGTCGCCGTCCTAAAGTCGGACAGGCGGCCTGCGCCCGCTGCCGCGGCCTGCGCAGTGCTCTCCTGCCTCCGAGTCCCGATTCATATGAAATGTTTCGGAGCCGTCCGTAACAAGTAAGGCACAGTTGAAGTCAACCCCCCCCCACACACACACACACCTATATTATCCCACTCAGTAACGCAATGCATTTTAAATAAATTCAAATATACGTGTACTGAAAATAATAAAAATCCCTACGTCTGTATTTCTTGTTTGAGGCATTTTCTACCATTTAAAAAAAACTAAAAAAAAAAAAAACAGCAGCCCCCTGTGCCCAAAGACTAAATATAGTACGATAAGAAGAAGTCACTACTCACCCAAACGGTTGTGCTCAGGCAAGCCCCGAGAACCCTTCCACCAAATGGAAATTTTCAGTTTCCAGTCGCAGGAACAAACGGCCTAATAAAACACACTGCGAGTCTTCGGGAGCACTTAAGTCATTTGTAATCAACATAGCCACGGGATATATGACACGATTATTCATTAGGTTGTGCTTTTTCGTTTTTTCTCGCCCAGTGCCGGGATGACTTTAACGCAGTGAGATTTAATCAGTGAGAACTAATTTCATTGCAGTCAGCTGGAAAACACCCCAATCTGATATGTTAATCTGCTTCTCAAAGCAGGCTGGATAGCTGCGTTCCTTCCACAAAGAGCGGGAGAGCTGACAGCATGTAATAAAACACACACAGGGTGACACAGTGGGTCTATATACACTCTTTTTGCTTTAAATCCAAGGACGGTTTGGTTGCAGTGGATGTCTCAGCCTAACATGTACTGTAATGTAATGTCTCCTGCATCGATGCGGATATCTGATGGAACCTGAGCGGCAATTAAGATAATAATCTGTCTCGACTGTTTTCTTAATATACACAGCACATCAGTGAACCAAAGTAATCCCTGGTTAGAAATGCTCCCCTTCACACGTGCATCAGCCTGCGACGAGTGTTGGAGGGTTAGCGGCAGCGCCTCCCCCCACCCTCTCGCGCCGCACCTGCTGTGAGCTAATAATGGTTAAAAGAAAGCCTGCCGCTGGAGCAGATCTGTTCCGCCATCCCCGGGTTCACGTGAACAAACAAAAACACTAGCTTGCTAGTCCACGGGCTAGTTAAACAGGGGGGCAACATGGAGGCGCAAAGTGGGGACGGCTGCTCGCTTCACGTGCCGTCATCATAAATCCGCAGCAGAAAGTCGTCGAAACGCGCTTCACACTGAGTGCGGTTGCCAGCCAGACGCGTTTGCTTCCTCACGGCGAACAAATCCAAACACTCACGGCACGGAATCCAAAAAATGGCCCCAAAAAAAGGTTCCATAAAGCTGGACCTCTACTGGATGATTGTTCTTGCGCCGTTCTGAGCGAGCGGTGAAAGGGCTGAAAGCCGCACGAGTCCATATCTTTGTGCGAGCAATGGGTCAGAACATGAAAGGAGTCGCTCGCGGTGACAGACGCGAAGACAACGATCCCCAGCTGTGCCGAGCTTTTGAGCCCCTTCTAGCTCCTTGTTTTGCTTGTCGCCAGAAGCTCCAAACGAACGTTCCGGCGGTTCCGTGTGCGCCGAATGTGGAAACGGGCGACCGTTCGCCAACACGTTTGCGTGAGTCCCTGAAAGGTGAGTTTTTGTTGATGCCCAGTTGCTTTTACCAGCACCCCGTGACATCTCTGTCGGGTGTGCCCCCCACAGCTGGCTGTGGTCAGAGGGGAAACAGGCTTTCAAGCAGTGAAGCTTTTCAGAGCTTTTGAGAACCGAGGTCTGAAAAAGTGCCAAGACAAGCCGAATAAATCCACATCCCACACTCTTTGTTTGGGGTTTAGCGTTTTTGTAACATTTAAAAAGGGACATGATCAGGCCTGTACGGTGGCCCCGAGGTGCAAAACACGACGACGTCGGACAAAACGCAAGAACGCAACAGCAAGAAACTTTTTCAAAGATGAATTCCTGACAGTGCGGCCGCAGCGGGCAGCTGTTCTTCAGTGAGAAGGCCCCGCACGCTACCTGCTCAGCAGCAAACGCCCGGCAGACACATGGCTGGCGAACATAGTGGCGCACTTAGCAGCTAAAGAGATCAAGTGATAATGCTTTGTAACGACGTGAAGGGTTACTCACCAGAACGCCTTGAGCCCTAACAAACATTTTACATAAAAGGCATTTATTTAAATCCAACGTTGCTTACATCCATGTTTACTAGCTAGCAGTCTTCTTGGTTGGCACATTTGCTAGATATATTGATGGATCGGCGCCACCCGTTGAGCGGGGGAAGCGTGAGTGGAATTGGCAGGATTGTGCATCGCATCACCCCGCATGTACGTCCTCCGTTATGGGAGGCGTGCAGCTCTTTGAGCCGTGTCTCGGGTGAAAGATGCAACCAACAGTAAATAAAAGCTTGACGGACAGACAAGGGGGCAGCGAGCTGTCGACGCGTCATTTACTTCTGCTCCTTTAAACTCTCCCGTCACAAAAGCCTTTTAAAAAACAGCCCAGCAGCATGACATACTGCGTTTTGAACGTCCACACCGTCCTCACGTCAGATAGGACTGCAGTGTGTTCTGTGTGAATCTTTTGTGTTCTGTGTGAATCTTTACGCAGTCTACATCAGATAGCGACGCACAGACTGCAATTCTGCCCCTCTGATCCTTCATTTACAGAATAAAACACGCTGTGCTGATCTGGGCCAACCCAGGAGGCTGGCAGCCAACCCGGGGCTGGATGGCAGCCCACTGCATGAAAGGGGATGGGACTAATCCCTGGGACCGTCCTCAGTCGTACGTCAGCAAACATGCTCAAATGAAACGCTGCAGAGCGACCCTTGCCCTCTCTATGAACAAATACAGGTTAATAAAGGCTGGCTAAAAGGCATAACAACTCTTTTCCCATCAGTACAACATCAGAGCCACCGTCACATGCACTACTCTGCCTTTTTGGGTTTCCCTCTTTAAATGCTAGCTTCATGTCTTTCGATTACTTCCAATCGAAATGAAACTGCCGTCCCCGTGACTCAACACGGCCCGCAGAGTTTTCACATGGATGGCCCAGCAGGAAAAGGTAAGGCCGGCCCACGTCTAATGCGAAACCGCCGTGCAGGTGTCCGTGTCTCCAGGTTCCTCCGCGTCTGCCTGCATGCGCGTCTCGATTGGCGAGCATCTGACACTTCCTGCTGTACCGAGTCACACGGCACCAAAAGGAGCCTCGTGCACGTGCGGGTAAACGGCAAATCCAAACATAACGGCAAAGTAGGAGCAACTGGAACTGGTTAACGAATGAAAACCGAGGGGTGAGCATGACTTTAACTGCTGCCTGCCGTCTGTGGAAATATACATGATCAGGAATCTATCGAGGCAACAGGTAATGACGGAACAGTGGCAGCTAGGAATAAAGGCCGGTTTCTATTATGTGCCTGTTCAAAATGAAGGCCCGGCTCTCTCCGCTGTGGCAGTAAATACAGGGCCCCAGCCACCATTTGAGAATTTGCATGTAACCATTTCTAATCCCTGTTAATACATTTCAGATGACGTAACTGAGAAAAGGCACTATCAAGGAAAACGAGAGGGGAAAATACTGCTCAAAGCCCACAGCGCGTGCCATATCAACGACATCCCTGGCGCAAATCTAATGAGATGGTGAGATATCAGGGAAGGTCGGAAACAGGGGGCAGCTCTTCGGTAGCTCCTGCTCTGTGCATGTGTTGCTTCTCCACATTGCTTTTAGAGTTCAGATATAAGTCACTAAAAGAGATATTAACCATCGTCCGCGAACATCGGACGACCTGAGAGTGATGCCCCGCATGCTGCCTCAGGTCTAGGCCTGCACGATAAATCGTTATAAAATCGCGATCTCGATTCACCCTGTTCACGATTTTAATTTTAAATTACTTCGATTTTAAAAAAATAAATAAATAATAAAAACTTTGGCCTTTATTTTGAAAGGACAGCTCTCACACAGTTCAGGGCTTCACCCTCAGCCAATGACAAAGCGCCTTTTAGTCACGTGATTCACTCGTCAAGCGAGCGCTGTAGTTCGGAAATAAACAAAATGCATATTAGTGGTGTAACGGCTCACAAAACTCACGGTTCGGATCATTTTTCCGATCCTATGTATGTGTCTACATGCCGTTACAGTTTTGTCCACCGCCCTTCTTCCGTCATCATTATATTTTACGGGGAAGCCGAAATGCTCCCGTACGTGCGCTTTAAATGATGCGGGAGGTTTTTCTAGCTCCGCCGCTAGCTGTCGTTGACTCATTAACACGCCCTGTTCGCGTGAACACAAGACTGTTGTGTGTAGTTTCGCTGAAGCTCAACATAGAGATTAAAATAACGCAATTACTTAAAAAGCAACATCAGTCTCTGATCGCTAAACAATTTAGATTAATCCGCTAGTTAAAACCGTGGGTCGTGATCCGATCCATTACACTCCTCATGGATATTGATGAAAACGTGTAGGCTTGGGGCGATGTGCAGTTTTCTATGTGCCAAAACAGATATTTTTGGTACTGCCAGTTTGTTTTGTCAGTGTTCAAATCAGTTCCAAATAAAAGCCTCTACATTGAGCTAAATAAAGGCCCTGACTGCCATTTGAGACCATTTCTGGTGTCTTGTTGAGAGCCTGCGAGAGGGCTGTGTCCAGACTCGGGCAGTACTCGTTATCCAGTCAACTATTGCTGTTTAGTGGTGTTCATGGTGAGGCTGCCTACAGTGGAGTGGACTCCCCTGTTATCACACGGTTCTGGTGGGTACTGAACTAGAACATCCGACGTTCTTCTTCGTGTCCCCTGATCCGGTGACTAATAACTGAGTGCACGTGAAGCACCCATATGGACGTAACACCAGCGTGCTCATGTGGTCCAGAACACGGGCCCCACACGCTGCAGTGCTGTACAGTGCGGAGGTTGAGCTCTTCCTCCTCCATTAGCTTCGCGGTTTTTGGGTTGTTTTGTTTGCCGTCGCCGTCCCCTGGGCTCCGCTGTCCTCTTCTCCGGGTTTGTCTCAGAACGACAGCTACAGCGGCGAGCAGATCCATTACACAATGCATCCGTGCGAGCAGAATTACTATAAAGCAGCTCTGGCTCGGAGTTAGCACGCCCACGCAACACGTGGTCATCAGGCTCATGCTACACCACAGGGCTTTCAAATTAGCATCTGCTAACTCTGAGTGAGCCTGTGAGGTTCTGCCTGCTCAGCCCGGTCTCATTCCCAGGGCGTCGTATAGCGACGTTCTGTCCCGCCCCTCGGTGTACGGCCGCACATGGTACCCTTCGGCATCTGCAGGGGGCGCCTTCAGAAACTTGGTTAGGTGGTGGGAAGTGACATCAAAACATGATGTCAGCCCTCATGTTTCAAATTAAAAGCCTGCCAGGAAAGGAAGGATTATGCTCTGCTAGCCAATGGAAGGCTTATTTTCTTTTCTTTTTTTTTGGAGTGATGTCCCTGCCACTGTCTTGTGGGCTGTCACGGTAAATACCGAGAGACACTTGGCTGACAGTGGATGGTTGTCAGCTGACCGACCTCCCCTGGGCTCTCATTATAGCTAGGCTGGCCCCCGTGGGCTTCTTTCAGCTGGCCCCCACCCTGCGTCATGTTCTTGTCCTTTTGCACCGTGCAACACATCCACAGCACAAAGCCCTCGCATCCACGTACAGTATTGCTTCCGTCGCTGATGTTGTTTTAGTTAGCTATTCGCTTTAGTAGATAACGTTTGTTAAATATATCTCGCCCTGACATTCCCCATGTGACAGTGTGTTGGTTTATTCAGAGGCCCGCTGGATAATGAGCTCAACAAACACATGAAACCCCTGTGCAGAAAGTGTTGCGTTTCAGTAGCTTGACAGAGAAAGACCAAACGGCAAAGTAGAAATGATTGACAAACAGGTTTTCTGTATAGGGGAAGTTGTGAGCGTGGCACGTCCCCGTGGTTGATGGACTCAGTGCTGGTGTGGTAGAAATGTGTGGCTATAAAGGTTTGGTTTGTGCATTGTCTGCCACACTTGGCATTCGTCATGTGAGGGGGGCCCTTGGAGACGTTCCAGACTACCCTGATGATTTTGGCAGCGAAGCGACTTTGCTCGAGAGTCACTGCCTCCTCCCACCAAGGGTGCCGGACGTGGAGGGTCCAAGGGACCATGAAGATTCTGTGGTTTAGACTGCGATCGGTGCAATGCACTGCTTTTTGACCCCACATCAGTCCCTGTAGGACAGATGGTAGGTTTGACCTCTCATGTCACCAATATCAAGACTGCATCTAAGTGATATATCTCTGATCGTACACACACACACAAACACTCACTTTTTGGCCCCCCCACTCCCGAAATAAATCCGCCGCCCTTGCCTCCCAGGTGCCGTGATTATACGTGATTCCATGTGACGTGGGACATCCTGTATCGAGCTGTGTGAGATGCACGGCTCTTTGGGTTTTTGGTGTGAACACGAGCTGTACCAAGATCTGCTGTGTAGCAATCGTATATATATATATAGTCAAGTAAGGACGGCTGAGGCTCGCCAAGTTCATTCTTCTGTTAGGCAATGCGAAGACACGCGTCTCCACGTTCAACAGGTACACGTGCTGGAAGTGTTTGAATTAACAGCAAATTAAAACCAACAAACGGGGAGGCGTCTTGGTAAAACATGGTAAAATGCACTTATAAAACAGGGGAGTTCAGGCCTGGTTCTCTCTGCAGCTGCCGTAAATAAAGACCCCCGAGGAACGACGTCCCTTCCTGTTTGATTATCTCCCGTGCCGCAGACCATGAACAGTAAGAATGTTATCTGTTCCCCTCAGGGGCCTCGTTGGGTGGTGTGAATCTCCGGGGAGGGGGGCATTAATTATGTCCTACAACAAAGGAGGCTGGACACTTTAGGAGCGTGACAGTAAGTATGTGTCGCTGATAAAAATGAGGATGTTGTTTAGCGGGGGAACAGGGCAATGCTGTCGAATGCTTTAGAGAGATGCAACATTAGTCCTCCAGGACACACTGATTTCAAAAAGGACAGTTTATTGAAATAGTGGCTAAAAATACCCGAGAAACTTAAGTGCCGTGTTTTCGAAACTACGTCTGTGTGTGCATAGCGAGAGGGCGCAGGGAGCCAGCTGGCTGATTGGGCAGTGGCGGGAGACAGAGCTGCATTTATTAGGGAGCAGGAACACCACAACAACAGAGAGCCCAAGAGGCGCCTGCTCTGCCAGAGCAAATAGGATCAGCCTTTGATTCAATCTACCTGCCTTCCATTCAGTTAATGGAGGTACGCGGAGCTGGCGAGACAAACTAGCCAAAGCCAAAGCATCCGCCCTCTCGGGCCTCTAATTGGCTCAAGAGCGGCGGTGCAGTGAGTGGCAGCAGGTCAGCTGCAGCTCACCAGCGCTGACACAGTAACCCTCTGATAGGCAGGCCCTCTAACAAAGAGGGGGGGGGGGGTTGGAGAACACTTTACTCTTTCTTCTTCCTCCACATTTCCTGCTCTCTGCATGCATCAACCTCCCTCCACGTCGCTCTGCTATTTACCTCTTTTCTTTACTCTCACGTCTTGCTTGTCAGTAGGGTTTTTGGTCCTTTAGGTCATGCCTAATGTGTTTGGGCATTTGCGCCACTTGAGCGCAGCATCAGCGGAGGAGTACTAGCTGCTCTCTGGGCATACTGTACATACATACATACAGTAGCCTGCCACGTATAGCCGTGCGTGTGCACTGCGCTTGCTGGGAACTTTGGGGTGACACGCCATGCACAGTGGACAGTAGGTGAGGGGTCAACTGCAGCCCGACAGCAAATGTGGGCCCCGAGGCAGGCTTCTACTAGAGACAGGCCTTTATTTCTAATTCAGTTCTCCTGTTCCCTGGTTAATGCAAACTCTGAACGTCCTCCATGTTCACCTGATGTCTTGATCAGTATCGTTTCCATTTCCAAAACACTAACTCCATCAGTACAGAGAGAGTCCACTTGCCTTTTTCCTTGGAAACTACCATGAATAAAGCGCAACACTTCTTCCAGAACTTTCCCATTAAAAGCCCCGTAGCCCCCCCCCCCTTTATTGGTAGGCTTTTAATGTGAAAACACAACAAAAAAAAGTGCTGAGCTTTGCCGACTTAACATCAATAGTACAGTAAAGGACTGGGATTAGCAAGGAGTATGCAAACATTATTTCTGCTAAAATAGAGAGTGGCAGGTGTAACACGGCTCTGTTGTACTGATGGAACTGGGGCTTTGGGATCGGACATGCGTTTAAAATGTGTGCTGCTGCATCTGGGGGAATTCCCACAGACAATTGTTCATTTCAGAGGCTGTTTTCCTGCACTCTAGTGAATTTATGGAATCCTTTTGTTGCCGAAATGTGGAGTCGGGAGGCGAGGGGGGGGTTTCAAACTGGGACTCTCAGGTAAAATCTGGAGGGTTGGCAAGTAGCTACATCTACAAACGGTAGCAGTGCATGAAAAGTAAGCCAAGGAGAAAAACACATTGTTCAAAGACAGTGGATCCACCGGGATATTCTTTTCCAGAAAAACAAACTGCCTCGAAATGGAAGAGAGGGAAAGAGTTCTTAGCTGAACTGTTTGGATTTGTCATATTCTTCTTAATGATTACATCAGAGGTGCTATACACACGTATTTACCGATAAGACTACAAATTCATCAAGCAGTGGTGCTGGCTGATAAACGAGAGCTAGGATAAATACCAATGCAGCGTAATGCGTTCATTAGACGGTGGCCTGTCTAACCCGTCTGCTGGACTTTAACTGGCCTAAATCATTTGTTGCAACAAAGCTCTCATTTGGCATTGCCGTTTAGACGTGAGCAGAGTTAGTTAGAACTGTCAGGACTATCCTTCAAATCCACGCAAACATCTCATTAGCATCGGAGGGTTTGTATGGGAGCACAGAGGCTCACGATTAATCCCTTTTCTTCTTTGTAATATTGATGCTTGTAATAACGGATATTAAAACGTAAAATCACAGAATTAATGTCGAATCCACGCCACGGAAGTATATTTAAATTCAAATGTTGTTTAATAACGATATTTTTATTTTATTCTTCTAACTAATACTACTGCTAATAAAAAAATACATAGAAGCACTTTGCTCAATTAGCCACCTAAAAACATCTCACTCAAATGGAGAACAGATACTTCTCCAGTATATAGTCCACAACGACAGTTGATTATAAAAGACTGCCACTCTTAATTAAGCGTTGAAACCCCACATTTTCTACCACCGAAAGGTAGAAAGGGGTTGGTCGTCCAGGACAATAAACTGAACTAGTTTCTCTGTTATCCATTTAGCCTTGTTGCCGCATGGGGGGAGTTTCTCTTGACTTTTTATAGAGGGTTTTCACGACACGTCATCAACCCGGAAGTCGGCCATATTGGCGATACTGAACGTAAACAACGCCACTGAACCAAACGGTACTCACAAAAGTTTTCTGCTGAAAATGGTCAATTATTGTCGTGTTTTAGGCCGTACTAATCGGTCGGACCGGGAAAAACATTTGAAGTTTTATATACTGCCATAAGCAGTAACAAATCAAGGAGAAGAGTGCAAAACACTGTCTGAGGAAAGAAGGCATCTGTGGCCAAACTGAACCAGGATTTCAAGGGAAAGAATCTTGACAACATTCGCGTTTGTTCTTCTTATTTCTTGTCCGCTAGGTGAAATATTAGGCTACTATCTTAACTAATGTTGTAGTGTAATAGTATACTCTCATATTGATGTTACGTTGCGGTTCGTTATTTCTTGGCTAAAAGTCAGATTCTAATCTCATTTCTTACCCTTCTCCGATAGAACAAGACTTGCATATTTACTGTAAAATGATACTGAAATTTATTTAATGGTGCTATATTTATTATTAATGTATTCTAGGTAAAAGATCCGACCTGTGTACAGACGCGGTAGGACCACGATCACGTGAGGACTCCCTGACGTCACGCTACAAACGTCGTGTAGATCGAACCCAGCAGAAACACGAGGATGCTGCTGCCCATTCTTTGCTATTTTTTCAAGGTTTAGACATAATAAATTAGTAGAAATTTGTCTTCAG
The DNA here is from genome assembly GCA_011952105.1 of Coreoperca whiteheadi. NCBI lineage: Eukaryota > Metazoa > Chordata > Actinopteri > Centrarchiformes > Sinipercidae > Coreoperca > Coreoperca whiteheadi. The sequence goes on from CM022481.1 coordinate 913,297, forward strand.
TGGTGTATTATCCCTGCAATCCGTGCTGTTGTTTACATACGAGTATCTCCAATATGGCCGCGCATCCGGGTAACTGACCAAACCGTGACGTAGGTGCAAACCCTCTATTGAGTCCAGCCGTGTCTGCTGTCGGGGGCGTTTTGCTCTTCTGTGCAGCCGCTGCTTGCAGACGTTCCCGATGTTGTTCCGCGTAGTGTTTTTCCAAATGCCTAATTAAGTTTGCGGCGTTAAACCGACCGACAGCTCTGCCGCCCCTCGAAACATTTGCGTTGCAAATTTTGCATTCGGCCGTTGGACTCTTTTCCTCTTTAAGGTTAAAATACTTCCACACCGCAGACACGGCTTTTCTGTAAGTTAGCTAACTCTCATCCCTCATGCGACTCTAACTGGCTCCTACTGTTATCACGTGACAGGCTGTCGCAGCATGTCGCAGCAAAGGAAATGCTAATATTCAAGCATTTAGATGAGGGTTTAAGATAGATTTTACCATGGTTTGTGTTGGATAGCTATCGGATCATATTGTTTTCTTCCCTCCGATGTCCGATCCAGCGTTCTGGGCCAGTATCGACACCGATGACGTGGGTCGGATCGGGAGATCCCTAGTAACTGGGCATGCTCGTCATCACAGAAATAGGTCATAAGGTTGTGCAGTGCGACTTCAGCGTAGAGGATTTATAACTGAAAACTCGACCACAACGGGATGACCATAACTAAACTACATAAATGAGTAAAGGCTGTCACTTTCTGTGGGATACGATGCAAAAATGTGTCGTTTTTGTAGTACAAGAAACACCATCTGTGGAGTTTCGTGTTGCCATCACGTTTCGTCCCCCCCCCTTTTTTGTCATTCTAGACTCGTCTCTTCTTCTCTTGCCTTGAAATGTGCTACCATCCGTCTCTACATGGCTGACGAGTGGCAATGAATTTCGGGCCGCCAATGCAAAGCAAATATTAAAACTTCTACGAAGGCCAACCGCAGCAGTCGCAAATCTCGTGGCTTAGAGTGACGTGTCATGGCCGCATAGGAAAGAGCTGACACAGGAAGTCACTGTCTCTATTTTTACATCTCTGCTCCCTCCCGGCCCTTCACTGTCCCACAGGGGCTGCCCACAGGGACAAATGCTGCAGGTTATTTACCAGATTTTGGAAATTTAAGAAATAGCAATTGCAGCCAGGGGATAAGCTGCTTATGCTGAATGTCACACAGCGAGCAGGCGCAGCCTCATGATCTATTTAGAGCCGGCAGTATTTCCGATGAGAAAAGCATATTCTGATTAGAAGATGACATCTCACAAGCTTTTCTGTTGACCGATTTTTTTCCTGCCACAGTTGTGCGACCTCATTTCAGGAGACAAAGAGGGTTTCTTGTCAGCCCGCATAATCTGATTTGAGAGGATCCTTATGTTACAGATACGTGGTGCTACAGGAGATATAAAGTGGCAGACGCTGCAGAGGGCAGATAGGCTGCTGGGGTAAACATCAACGATACCCATTTCTACCAACCCGATTTGGCTGCCTCTTTGGGTCGGGCGGCCTTGCAATGTCGTAGTGGTTCCTTAGGAGTATCGCATTTTCCCCATTTCCTAGTTGGAACAATGAATCAAATAATCAATAGTGACAAAAACAACTATTATCGCTGGAGCCCCGTTTAGAATAGCAAGATACATAGTAAATGATCTAGTGGCCTGCTGAATAGGGACCAGAACTAATCCTCTCTGGATCCTGAGTGTCTGTGAGCAGTGTGGGCCCCATGCCAAAGCCCCTGCTCATTTATTCATGATTTCTGATCCCTTCTCGTATGGCCGAGCCCAATCCTGGCTCTGACAGGTCAGCACTCACAGAGCCAGGCAGCAGTCCCTCAGGGCCGAGCTCAACAACGTGCCAGGGCCTCGTTTCCGGCCCTCTCCCTGCCGCTCGCTGCCAGAACTGTGTGGTGGCCCTGTGCCGACCCTACGGTGTCACTGTAGTTACAACGACTGAGGTCAGTTCAGCTTCTATTCAGCCAGTGGGGGGGGGGGGGGTCACTTCCGCTCCTGATTGGGCTGTGCCGATGCTAGCGTGGGCACTCTCCTTTGTCTTATTCACACAATAGGATCAAATAGTTCTAAACAGCGGAGTGGAGTTGGACTGTGCCCCCCACAAGCGAATGCAAAACTTCCTTAAACGAGTACCGGGCATGTTATCAATCGGCGGCTGGCTAGCTGGTGACCCTATCAGCACGCCAGCGTTCCGGCATCCAAGCGAGGAAAGGGTTTGAGCGATAAATTAAATAAACGTCACATAAATTGTAATAACAATATCATGCCTTCGCATAAAAATTGCTGCACCCTAAAACATCTTTGTTTCTTTTGCTTCACTGGAGGACATAAATTCGATGAGATGCATGCTGATGCAGATGGAGCACTTAGAGCAAACTGTAGTGCTGCAGTTTCAAATGACTCTCACCAATGAAACATGGAATAGGTTCCACTGAGCACAAGACAACCGACGTGAGTCCTTTTAGTTTTATTTGAGATAATAATCATTCCTTAGCGACATGATCACGGTGAGTCGCTTGCTGTTGGTTCACTTCTATTTGGGCGATAATTATGCTAATTACGTTTCGCTACAACTATTCCCATAATTTGTGGGATGTTAACAGGAAGTGCAATGTTGCCATGTGGTCAGTTAGGTAGCTGCAGGCTACAACTTGAGCCCGTTTTCTTTTGGCTCACATTTGCTCACATTTTGGGAAATTGGCACCATTACCGATTACTTTGACACTGAAGAAAACTTAAAAATGTGATGATTCTCAGGCAAGTTCTGCAAGTTTCAAGGAGCGTCTTTTTTTCTATGATTCCTAGGCAGATTTACAGATGTTTATTCACAACAGATATTAGTGTAGCGTAAGGGACATTACTGTATATATAGATAGATAATCATGGGGCTGGGTATTGGGACTCGATACCTTTAAAGTGCTCATTATCAGGTTCATAATTTGGTTTTAGGGCTGTACCAGAATAGGTTTACATGCTGAGGTTTCAGAAAACATCATATTTTTGCTGCAGCACCTCTTGCGTCTTGAACGCTCCGTTTTAGCTCCCGAGCGAGGCGTCCCGCCTCTGTTCGATCTTTGCTGGGCGTTGCACATGCGCAGTACCTAGGTAAGGACCACTAGCCAATCAGAAGCAGAGTAGGGCGGGTCCTGACGAGCGAAGTAGGGTGAGCCAAATACAAAGCCCAAACTATGGCTTCGGTCGAATACCAGCGTCACAACTCTGCAGCGAGACGTTTCAGAGCGGTAAGTCGTTCATTTGTAACTCCTTGATCTGTCATAGTAACGTTTTAACCGTGCACTGCCTCTACATCACAGTAAACCAACTTCAGGCCCGTTGACTGCCTGGAGGCTTTGTAACGTTATTTTAACTTCATGTATGTACTTGTGGAAAGTGCCTGATTCGTGCGTCACGATGCGTGTTACATAGTGATGTCGATACGTGACGGGAGTAAAGGCCGGACCGCAATCGAGCTGTTTTCAGTCAGTTCAGGAGCAGCGTTTTCTGCCGGGGGGGGGGGGGGGGCCCCCCTCATGCTTATTGTCGTGCGGAAGGCAAAGGCCCCTTCCTTCTTTTTTTACACAACACAAAGTGGTTAAAAGAAAAGG
>CM022481.1:916964-956438 GCA_011952105.1 Coreoperca whiteheadi
TGTGGGGGGGGGGTGGGGGGGGGGGGGGGGGGGGGGGGGGGGGGGGGGGGACTCCCTTCATGCTTACTGTCGTGCGAAGTGCAAAGGCCCTTTCTGAGCCAGCAGGAACCCTGAAGACGTATTGACGTTAGGGTCCAACTAGCAATTATAGAATTTGTATTAATAAATATCAGTGAATGATTTCATGGACAGTCATCACAAATGTACACCATCAAATTCCAGAGTTCAAACTGAATAATACGAATTACATTTACAAAGATATACAGAGAGAACAGGAAAGCAGATAATGTTGGGCATTTCTCCGTGATGAATGTTCTTAGTGATTATCAAAATTGTTTTCTGTCGATACAGTAATTGATGAATCGTTTCAGCGCTAATCCAAAACACTCACGACTGTGCCAGAAATGCAGCCCCTTACTCACTGGAGACTCACCAGTGGGACTCCTTTTTGTTGTTTTTTGTACAGCATTTCACGTATAATCCCAACCCAACCCAACTCGGTTAGGAACTTTTCTAATATCTCCATTTGTTTGTGTTCCATTTGAAGGAGCACTGTGTAATCCTTCGTGCACACTGGAGCAGGCAATGCTAATCCCACCCAGATGGTCCTGTGTTGCTTCAGGCAGTTGGAGGGCATATGGACGACAGACCACTAACCCAAATGCTGCTTCCGCCACCTAGAAGAAGGCTCAGAAGGCCTGGCGCGCTGTACGTTACTTCCGCGCAGCCTGCCAAGGACACACACACACCCACACACACTCTGTCCAAGGCAGATCACTCAGGAGTATGAACACTACACTCTCATACATATCCACTTACACAGCTTTTCTGGGGGAAAATTGAGTCTGATGAACTGGCAGGCATGGCTATATAATCCCAGCTTTAGGGATGTTCAGGGAGCGGCAGAATTGATGGCAAATGAGGGAACAGGGCGGCCATCCATAGCAACAGATGAGAGTCTGACATCAGGACTGATCCGGGAAGCAGGGGGAGAGTCTTGCCGTGCGTCGCCCTTCCTCCCTCCTGCCGTTTATTCCTTCCTGCCCAGTTGGCCGCCGTGACCGACTCAGTGGCTGCTCCTTTACTGACCGTCACAACAGTGGGTCCGGCTAACCGTGACATTCAAGCCACGCCGGACCCGGGGGGGCAGGCCCCGCTCACTCCGGCTGCAACGCCACGTACGTCGGCCTGAAGCGAAGGGTTGTCACTAATCATCAGCAGTGGAAACACGACAACTCGGGCGGCTCCCTGCTAGTCAGTTAGCTGACCAACTGATTGATGCGGATTTTTTGGTTAATTTCATGAGCACCAGATTGAGGCATCCTGGTGGGGGAAGGGTCTAGGGTTGCCGGCCATGAAATTGCTTCGGCCCTGGTTCAAGTCCAGTCGGGGACCTTTCTTGTATACCCTCTCCCGCTTATTTCCTGTCAACCGTCTACCTTCTGCTAGTAGAAGGTAAAATGCCCCCTGAAACCCTCCCTTTGCATTCATTTGCAAGCAGTAACTGAGTCTGAAGAAATAATTTGACAGACAACTCATTGAGGAGTCAAAGGAATCCTCTGACGAGAGGTGAGGACACTCCCGTTGAACGCTATGCTTCTACATGTAACTGTGCGCTGTTTTGTTCCTGAAAATGAATTCATTATTAACATCATCACCTCTCAAACCTGCATATTTTCATCTCAGCCTTCTCCTAAACCTTTGAATTTTGAGTTAATCCAGCTCAAACCAATTCTACCCAGCATTTTTATAGTCAATTGGGGGTCCCTACATTTCCGGGAACAATGTCTTGAAGCTAGTCTGTGGCCCGCAAGCACAGCAGTGATCTGATACGCATTCCTGCTGACAGCTTCACTGGGAAAACAGTAAACTGTTTCCAAGGGTCGAGAATGACCGCGATCCGGGCTGCAGCGCTTTTCTTTTAAAACGGATTTTCTGTTGCACATTGGTAGAACGTAGCAGGTTCTGGCTCCAGCAACCGCCAAAGGCGGCTGCGAGTGCTCAACCCAAATGCTGGGTTGAAAATGTCTCTTCAGAAAACTTGAACTTTGGTCCGTCAGTGTGTGGGACATATTGATTTAATAACCTTTAGGATTACCTCGGTATGGAAAGTGATGTGGACAGCGGATATACACAAGCTTCTATACATACTACATTCGAGGGGGGTGGTACACGGTCACATTCCACTCCTAAGCACTAGAAAACACGATGCGGAGCTCTGGACAGCGGAGAGGAAGAGCTCCTTTGTTTGTTGTATTTGTCTGAACAACGTGAAAAAGTCACAAAAGAAACCGGCGTGTGTGACCACTTCACCAGTAAATGGAACTGTATAGAACCGAGTGTGGGGAATACAGAGCACACGGTACGCGAAAACAAGCGCCGCTGACTTGTCTAGTGCACGCGCAGTCAGTGGACTGGGTGACACAATTATGCATTATTCACGCCAAACCCGACCCTCGCACATCGAAAACATGAATTGGCCTTGAGCCCATTAGACCGCTCTCTTGGGAATAAATAGGCTGTTAATCGTCTCCACGGTGACCCTGGGGTCAGCCAAACTGTGATTCATGTGTGTACACGGCTGTGCTGTACTGATGTCTAAAGCCCTGCTGCTGCTTCGATCAGATGATGACTCAACGAGTGGACGTAGGATACTGTTAAACAAACAAGCTGTTCCTAATGCTGCTCTTCCATCCCTACGCAGGCTGCGCTGGGAGGTGGGGGGGGGTCAGTGGATGACCAGAGAGAGGGGCGGTGGGCAGAGATGACAGGGGGGTAGGGACAAAATGCCGATGCCCAGGAGGATGCCGGTGAAGCCTGCGGTGCGCCGTGGCCTGTGTCCAGGCCGCGGCCTGGACTGAGACGCAGCTCTCTGCCGGTCCCTGCAGAGCTCAGGATGGGGCTTAGTGTACGTCAGCCAAGAGCACGGGGACATGTGTGCCATTATTTATTTATAGCCGGCCGATCGGCTGAGTGGCCCAGGGGCTGCTTAGAGAAAGTATTATTTGAGAACCCAAAGAGCAGCCTGGCCACCATCGAGCTCACAGGGCATTTGGCAGCAACAAACGGAAGCCACAAACACCACACGTCTCCTCTCAGGGGAGGCACTAATGCTGTCGTCAGAAGAGAATTACACCTAAGATAATCAAGCATAGCTGAGAGCAGTATTTGCTGGATCCCAAGTGATGAGCTAGAACAATAGCACGGACACAAGACGGCAGGAAACCGGTTTCTCATTCTGACAGGACACCCTTTGCAACACTGGAATATGAAAAGCTAAATGACTCCGGTCCCTCATGGCAAATTTCACACTTTGCAGCAGAGCACTCTCGCTCACATTCCATTTAGTGCACCGGTGAGGTAAAGCAAGTCATAGCTCTGACAGATTTACGCTATGATTACAGAGGGATTAGCAGTTTCACTGTGGCGCCCCGGCCTGGAAAACTCAGTGATGGACGCCCCCATCCCCCCCCCAAACAATCAGGACACAGTGCTGCTCCTGTGCGTCAGCCATAACGTGTGGGAAGGGTTAATGGTAAGTCAATTAGAGTATGGCTCTAATCCACGTGAGGCAAAGGTCATCTTTTAGTAGACAGTGGGATTAGGGCCGGAGGTTCCCTCGCTTGGCGTGCCACTTCCCCCGAATCCACACCCCCTGCTTAAACATCCTACAATCCCCTGCAGGAAGGCTGCAGGCCAGTAAACAACTTCCAGCCCTCAGCCCACATACCTCACCACTGAGAGCCACATACAAGGCCATGCATTATTCAGCGTCTACACCCCCCCCCACACACACACACACAGGGTTACCTGATCAAGAAGCCTGGTAAAAGTCAAGGTCGCCAACTGTTCAGTGTCTCAATAGAGGCCAACACACACAGTCACAGTTGTTCGCCCCCAATGCCAGACCAGGACGAGAAAGGAGAAGCTCACTCCAAGTAGCCCAGTGTTCCATAATCAAGCTGCAGGAGGTCACCTGCTGCGTTCCCACCTCGGGCTGGGGGTTAATCAGCTGCAGGCACATGCCCAACAAGTTTCATGTGTTTCTCCGATCCACTGGGCCCGTGTGCTGAGTGCTGCCTCCGCACGTGGGAGACCACTCTCCGGGGGCGATGTGAGCGCTGAGCAGAAACTCCACCTGCATTTCATCGGGGCGGCAACAGTGCATTTAGCAGAGCGAAGGGGGCAGCTGGGAGCTGCTGCGGAGCCCAGAGCCTCCCATCCTGCAGCGGGGCTACGTTAACCCGAGCCTGGGATCCTACGTGAGGGGGAAATCATACTCAGCGGTGATATCTGATGGCCAACTGACCGCGGCTCTGTGGCGCGGCGTCTGGTCCAGTTAACGCTTAGAGGGAAGCATTAGGCTACACTGAGCGACAGCTATCGCCTACTGTAAATGCATAGAGCTGCACTGAGTGTATGGTTAAGTTACCGCGTGCACGTCCGCAGATTATGAGAGGAGCCCCCGCGTGCCTCGGCGCACTTCTTACCTCTTGGATCCGGCGTTTTCAAACGGCTTCTATGTCCAGGAGATGCAGGCGACGGTCAAGCCATTGTAGTTTTCGCTTCACCATAATTCCAACACCGTATGTAATTTCCAACCCCCCCCCCCCCCCGATCACTCTTCTCTCTCTGCGCGCGAGAACCGAGCGAGGCGCCGCTCCGCCGCGCGCAGCCCGCTCTGCCCGCACCGCCGGCGTGCGAACGGCCCCCCGGCTCCTCGCATCGATCGGCTCCAAACTGCAGGCTCGTTGAAGTACGAAGCGCGGCGGGGGCGTCAGGGAGTCCGGTTAAATAGGTGTCCGGTCGCGCTGCTCCGAGGGGACGGAGGGAGACCGTGACATCCTCCCGGCGCACGGCGAGGAGCTCCGCGCTCTGCGCTGCCTGTCTGCGTACTGATCCGACGTCAGCTCCCTGCCGCCTGCAGTCGTCTCCGTGCGCCGCCTGGAACCCCACTGCCACACGGACACACTGGGCGTTTCACAGTCCGGACACCAACACGGGGTGGAAGCCCGGTCGGCTACGACTGTCTAAAGGCAGAAAGGGTTTAGTAGTTGTAACTACTGGCTTCATTAATGCGGCATCAAAGACTGTCTCCTGGTGGAGTGCCCTACCGTTTTATTTGTAGGCTATCACTCTAAGGCTCATTGATGGTTAACAAATCATTTGTAGATTCTGTTTAGACTTGAATTGTAAGGCAGCAGAATACTTAATTGTAGAGATTAGCCAAAGCTGAATAATGTAATTTAAACATGACTGAATGCATAGCATTTGAATATGTATCTGAATTCCCTCTGTGTGATCACTGAAAGGTCATTTTAAGTTTTAAAAATAGAAATAAAACATCCCTTTTTTTTTTCTGGTACACAAAGTGATGAACCGAGTGTTCGGGATTTCTAGCCCGTCCATGTGAACCTCCCTGTCTCGGATCACGCTGTCGGAATTGTACCTGACAGGGCCGAGGTCCCCAGACTGATCCCCACATGGTCAAGTCTTCGTCTGGATTGCAGATTTTGGTCCGGATTTCACCAGCGTCACTTGTATGAGGGTACTTTGGTGTCTTTACTGTGCAGTCCAACAGAACAGCTCTCAGTACTGCAAGGGAAATGGAAGACCTGTAAGACGCCGCTCTGTTGGCCGGCCTCATCAGGGTGACAGGCGGGCAGCACGGCGGGCCCTGTGTCATCCAGAAACAATGCCACTGACCGAGCTGGGGGGGGGGGGGGCTTTAATCCCCCTGGTTTGAGTCCCAGTTGGCTGCTAATTGAATTAACAGCACTAAACAAGAGGTCCTGGCAATGAGCCTTTTTGATCTTTAAGACTTCCGGGAGCAGCGTATCAAGTGGACGCCATTGACTGCCCTGGGGGCCAAATGTGCCCTTTTAAGCATAACAACGCTCATATCAAACCATGTTTCTAACTTGCATTTGCGCTGAATTCAGCCTGACGCCAGATCATCCATGGTAAATTTACGTGCGAGGACTCGGTACCGGAGGTCGGTCCATGTACAGGAAGGGAACTCATTTATTGAACAAGCGTTTCTGAAATCCCGGTCCCAGAGGACACGAACCACCTGGGACAGCTTCCACCGCTGAGCTCTTCGTGTTTATGCCCTCACCAGAGTCATGGGAGTTTTTAGATTTCTGGGCATTTTGGCCCGGCGGTGAAACTAGAGGAGAGGTCAGGGGGTCCCCAACAACATTACGAGTCACCCTCTGGTGATCATGAGGAGCTGCAGCAGGCCTAACATGACGAATTCGACATTTTTGAAAATAGGCTTATTTCCAAATAAGTGACTTTTTGGATTTTTGGCTTTTTGGAAGCTGGGGTAAACAGCTAGCCCGGCTCTGTCATAAGTTCCCAAATACACTTCCAGCACCGCCAAATGTCGCTGCTTAACGGCTTGTAGAGCACCGTGTGCATCTAAAGAGCCGCAAGCAAAAACTGGAGGCTCTGAACGGTGCAAAGACGAGAGCCTTGTCTTGTACGGGGAGCGGATGTACGGAGGTCCCAGCAGCCGCTGACTGAACGCGAACGCTAATCTCCAATCGTTTTCCAATGAACCACGTCGAAAGAGAGGAATCCGTGAATTCCCAGATCCTACAGGAGCCCAGAGGGGAATGGACCTCTCCACATCCACGCAGAGTCACTCCTCCTGAAGCATGAAGATGTCACATGTGACATCTTCATGCTTCAGTCCAAAAGGAGTCTCTTTCAACCAAAACCTGTGCCCTCCTCTCGTGGTACAGCTACGGTGCACAGTCTGTGAATCAGAACCTTAACAGAAGCTTTTACTTATCTCCAGAAGGTTTTTTTAAAGATACTTACTCATCAATGTATAGTATAGTATAGTATGTAAAGTCATTCATAAATTCATACTTGCCTGCAGTGGCGGATGGTGATCATTATTTTTGGGCATTTTATTTTTTTTTGGGGGGGTAAAATAAATACAAAGCAGTACCAAGAAGCATGTTGACTAAATTCAAGCTTTAAAGAGGAAACTGTGTGTGCACTTTTATCTTTTGACACATTAATTTCCCACATATACTGTAACTGCAGGAGGAAAGGAAAGAGCACCAACAGAGCAGCATGTTGGCGGCTTGGACAGACATGTTGCTCTCCTTTCTTTCTGGCCAGCAGACGTCTCGCTGACTCTGACTGAAGTCCGTCATCTCAGTAACGGGTCTCTTTCGCCTGGACAGCAACGCCAGTGCGTTCAGCCCCTCCCGGGTCGCCGGGTCTCTGAGAACAGTTTTTATCCTTTTCAAGGTTGAGAACCCTTTGAAATAAAAGTCAGGGAAAGCAAGAGAGGCCACTGCTGACATCACATGCAGCCAGCCAACAAGCGCGGGTGAAGCTCCGAGTGCAGCTCCGTCCTCCGTCACTGGCCCGCTGCTGGATTTGCACATCGGGTCGGTCCGGTCCGAGACCCTTTATCCCTTTTTTGGAAATCAGCTACAGAACTTGGTTGAGCTGCCGCCATCTCTACGAAAGTGTTCAGCCTGGCGAGGTTCCGGGCGGAGTCGGAGGGTCGGTGTCGCCCGCGCACTCTCGCAGTAGCGGCCGAGAGCGCGAAGTTGAACGACAGGTGACGAGAACCAATCCGATTGGATAAAGTAACATGTATCCAATTCTGATTCGCCAGGGACGCAGCGACCTGCGGCCAAAGGAGAATCTTTTAGAAGCCAATAGGAGACCAGCTTCACGTCACATGCTGCCCGAAGATTTATGGACGCAGATAGACATCCGTTTGTCCTGTTGTCCCTTAGCGATTAAAGCCAGTTTTTATTAAATGCTGATGCTACCACCAGCCGCCACATCGTATGAGTAAACTATTTTAAGTTTAATTTTAATAAAATTTTTGTATACATGTATATTTCTGGAATATTGATGGGGGCGGCGCCCCAACGCCCTCTATCGACAAGCCGCCACTGCTTGCTCAGCGTCTCCTTGCACTTTTACTGAGGGTCTGAGATTCATTATCAACTGCTGAGAGTTTAAGGAACAGTTTTGGGATCAGTTCCATGCCTGTGAGTCCAGTATACTATATTATATATACCCTCCTGGGTTTCCCCTAAGAAGATGGTAAATGGACTATACTTGTATAGCCCTTTAACGGACAGCTTTACTTAATGCATTTGCTGACTGTACTTTTGCAAACAGAGCTTTCTGGACTGAATGGAGGATGAACTCACCGGTAGATGTGGGTATTTTCTGCAGTGGTCTGCTCAGAGCCCCCACAGGCTCAGACTGGGTCCTGGGTCTGCATGTAATTCAGTGCAGATAGCATTGCACTTCCATCTCATTTCTATCCATTAACAAGACATGGACGCTGAATGCATTTTAATCCCCTTTGCCTATCCCCCGAACACTCTTATGAGGAGCCATGCAAAACACAGGTGTCCACAGGTGGCCCCGTGGGACGGATACCTCCCCGCTCTGCATCAGCAGTCAGGTAGCAGGCGGCCAGCGGGGCGCTCGTTCCCAGCCAAGCAGCATCAAAGTGAGGCTTGCTTTCGCAACAGAGCTCGGGTGACACCGGGAGGGAGGGGCGCGGTGTTTGCAGAGCGCCGCTCTTCCCTGGCACCTGCCACAGATGGGGAGGGAGGACTGGAGAGGACACTGGTCAAGGGAGCTGAGGATTAACCAGAGGCCGCATGCTTCCATCCTCCCCGTGCAGCGCGGCGGTCGGGTTCAGGCAGTAAACAGCCGTGCGTTTGGCCGCTTTATGCATCATCTCCGATCTCCTTTCCCCATGCATTCGGACGTTCTCTGCGTACCATGTCTTAGTCAGATAAATCCACCCTCTGCTTTGTGTCATACCACAGAGGCGAGGACCAGGTCAGTCGCACCAGACACAAACGATGGTTAACAGGTAGACGTGAGGACATAATGCCGCTGTCGGTCTGGATGGTGGTGAAGGCTGACAAGTTCAAATTCAAAAGATTTACGTACACCAAAGCATTAACAGAACATTTCAATGCCGAGCCTGTGTCTCAAAGTGTCGCCTTAACTTCAAATGTGATGCATTGCACATGTTCTCTTTCAGAATCACCAGGGCTTCAATGGAAATGAAGAAATATTTGATGGTCTAATGCAATCGTTGGTGTCTGAAGGCATTCAGATGCATTTTGTGTAGAGTGCCTAAGGTGCCTAGAGTGCATAGCTTCCAAGAACACAGTTCCGAGCTGCCATCTTTTGCCGAAAACCCCCTTTAAAAGGACTAACCCTTCTTCAATCTGTAAGTTAGTAAAAACCTGACTGTCTATGCATATTGTCAAACCCTTTTCCAACCTCATTTCATTGATATATCAGTCTGTCTTTCAGAAATGGTTTCTTGCAATAACCAAGGAAAGAAGGATGAGAAAAAGAGATTGACTGCGTTCATATGTATTTGTGTGCAACAGTCAAATGTCTTGTCCCAAGGGGGTTTAAGACTGGACGCAGGAGCAAAGCTTTAATATGGTTTCTGTGGTTCTTTTAGCGTTGCCCTCGTCAAAGTTATCGCTGACATCTAGGAATGCAGCTAAAGCCGGTCCAGATGTGCCCCCCCCCCCCCCCCCTCAGAGTACAGCGTGGCTGAGAGTTTAAGGGGTGTTCGAGGGTGTACTTTTAAACTTTGGAGAGGCTTTGCTCTTGCGTCCAGTCTTCCTGCTAAGCTAGGCTAATCCCCCCCCCCCCTGGCTACAGCTCCATCGTGCACAGATACTGATCGTCGCACCCAACTCTCGGAACAAAAGCAAAATGTCAAACGACGTCTGGGAGGGATCATTCAGGCGTCGCAGCTTTGCGCGCATTATTTTCAGTGGTGGACAAAACCGAAAGCGACACTCAGTCATTGCACCCTGATGACGTGACCACGACCTCTTAACACTGCATTACGTGGTGGTGGCACGTAATGCGTCCAAATGTCCGACAGGCAGAAGTCTCTGCAACCATTGCTAACATAAATCTATAGAATATAGAAGCTATTACACTGTATTAATCAGGCTGTATTGTTTCACCTTATGCCACTTATTCATGGTTTTAAAATGGGTGGTAGAATTAATGAAGAGCCTCAGACAACTGGGTCATTGATCTGCTAAAATAAATATTGGGTGAATAATTTGTCTCTGAATTTTCATGTATTTTTGATGTCTCAATTCGTGACTGTATGGCCCCAGGGATGTTCGAGCATGTGACATTTTTGCGCATAAAGCTTAATTTAAATTCACTCCTCAGGACAACACAAGCCGCCGGAAGCTCGTCTTTACCGGCGCGCCAAAGAGCAGAACAGAACAAGACCGCCGGTGTTTCAGGCCTACGTATAGACCAGATTTGTGTAGGTCGCTCCCCTTGCCTGCGTTAAGTGAATGTGGCATCTGACATTCGTACAGTGCGGGTTGATTTGTATCGTTCGAAGTGGTTGTGATTTGGTTAAGAGAAAGATTGACAGATGTGTCCGCGTGGAGTCGGGCCGCCGCGGGCCTCCAGAACAGCTTCACCACTCCCCGCCAAGTCTCTGCATTTCATGTTTCGCCCCCCTTTGATTCAGCTTTTTCCCTTTCATTTGCCCCCCCCCCATCTGTAATTATTAATTACAAGATTTTGGTCGTAGCAATTAATAAATGCTTGTTTATTTCAAAGGCTAATCTAATAATGGTTTTCGTTTTTTCCTGTTTTATGGCTTCATGGCAACACTTAGATACCAACAACACACACATATGAAGAATCTCTTTCTCACGGTGTCTCTTTTTACAGATGGCTGCAGGATCACAAAAAAAGACCTGGCCAAACTGCAGGGACACATGTTATTGTGTCATTTTGTATTCGTAAGCTGTGTAACTACCCACAAGCCCAGCATGTAGGGCTCAACAGAAAGAACTTGACCAATTCCAAATTCTGCAGACGCACGGGTTGTCGTCTATAAAAGACAGCCCCAAGTCCCATGTTCCTGATGACGCCGCCGTTCGGGTAGTTTACATCATTCTCTCATCCTCTCATATATCATTCCAAATCAAACTGTTATGTGTAGGAAGTTGAAACTCACAGTTATCTCTCCAAAAATGCCGTTTTTATTGTGGTGCCAGGAAACCGGCATGAATGATTGATTTTCTAGCTTTGATGTTACGTCAGGGCAAGCTTGAGGATAAATTCAGCTAGGAAAACACAGTTCTGACTATTTATCTAATTGATCTCCCTACCTCTCAACAATTCTTTTTCCACCTTGAGAAGCTGTGTGCCCTTGGCTTCAAGCCCCTGCTGCTGCTTGCATACCCTCCTAATGGTGCCAGGGACGTCCGAAACCAAAGTAATGACGCCAACGCAGGCCCACCTTAGCACGTCGGCTAGGACGTGCTGTGAGAGTGTGGACGCCATCTACAAAGTGAGATTGCATTTATTTAGTAACCATGAAATGTGCACACATGCATATATCGATTACCCTTGGCACACTTTTTGAAGTTGATTTGTCCCGTTCATTTCCAAACAGCATGGACCAGAAATGCTGGTCTGGCTGTAGCTTAGCTGAAAGCTACAGCCATTTCAAAAAGCTGGTATTGGTGGAAAACAAGAAAAAGGATCTTTGAGATGGATTAGGGTGATGGTGGGGCCCTCCTAAAACTATTCATTTCCATCTAGTTTCACAGCAATATTGTCATGTGCGCACGAAGATACGGGACCCAAAAGCACGGCTCAGGAAACAGAGATTTATTTTGCAACAGGTACATAAGCCAGGCGTGTAGAGCTGGGCTCCGTGAGGTGGGAAGTGCTTCCAAGCAGAGACGGGAAGCGGAAGTGTTCATCTGTAGCCGGGCTGGTGAGAGCGGACAGGCAGAGGGAAGTCAAGAGGGAAGCAATATTTGTAGGGAGGCTGTTGAGTGGGCTGCAGTCAGACACCGGGTTGGAGAGGGAGACCTGTACACAGGGGGTCAGGGGTTATTATTCATGGAAACAGGAGTATCTACAGAAAACGGGCTTTAAAGATGGAGATCAACTGGTGAGGAGCGCTGGGTGGATATACTGCAAGGCTTGATTGTAGAGTGGAAGCAGCCTAACCTGATTCTAACACTAACCCTAAAACCAAGTCTTAACCCTAAAAAGGCCCTTTAAACTTGTGGGGTCCAGCATTTTGGCCCCACAAAGGAGGTCGGGCCCCACAAGTATAGTGCGCTCCCAGTTTTTGGGCCCCACGAATGCAGTAAAACAACAGCACACACACACACAGGAGGGAAACAAACAGGGGACCACAGACACTAGGGAAGGGAGGAATGCCTACACAGTACAGTTCATGAATATAACAGGACTATATGGCACTCGGCTTGTGTACATTAGTAACACACAACAGTAACGTCTCTTTCCAGGAAAGCATGACCCGGATAATCCGCAGGTCCGTTGTGAGCAGGTTTACGTGGGAACCATTTTCTTTCTTGAAAGGTTTGGGGTGAGCTGTCCCTTTAAGCAGGCTGAACCGCGTCGCATCCAACAGTAAAATCAAATTCTGCAGGGAGCTTCAGCTCGGGGTTGATGTTTTGTTTTATCTGTATCGTATGTGAAGCACCTTGTAACTGCTTTACTTTTACTATGTAACTTCTGATGGCTAGCACAGACATACTCCGACAAAGGTGAGCTGTTGAGTGAAGCTACAATGGTCAGGTGTGCTGCACCAGTCGAGCAGCGTCTGACGCTACACCCAACACTTCTATCGGTGAATAATGGAGTGAATCTGATGCCGGCAGGTGCGAAGCGCTATGTCGCCACACCTAAAACCTCCAGCCCTTGATGCAGCGAGAGAGGGGGATAGGCTGACTGTTCCTTCTGCACCCTGTGTGTCATCATTGCAACGATATGTGGCTTTTATAGGCTGCATAAAAAAACCCGCCGGACACAGTTAAATTGGGCTTTACAGAAAACAACAAACTACAGTACACACAGAGAAGATAATAACAGAGACTACAAAAACCAACATAATACCTGATAAAACAACAATAAAACGGGTAAAATGCAGGTAATAAAGGAGGCACAGAAACAAGACATGCAATAGATTTCCGATAAAAAGGCCTTCCTACAAAAGTAAGTTTTTGAGGAATGATTGAAACAAAGTCAGAGGAAGAGAAACCCATGTCCGATTAATCAGGAGAAAATCTCATGGTTCATAATCAACTGACCCAGCAAGGCCTGGCTCAAGCACACATCTCTGTCGCCTGGGTGCCTGTAAGACGATATGATATCTGGCTGCTACAAAGGACGGATCAATACCGCTCCGCAATCAAAAGTGTGCAAAGCTTCCAAGTCTTACTGAGCCTAAGACACACACTTACAGATGCACAGCGGCAAACTGCAGCTCGAATGCCCTCCTTGTCTAGCCGGGCGCCCAGACCTTTTGGACGTCCCTCTGCCTGTCTGTGGTGAACAGTAGCACAGACAGCACTTGACAGCCTGGAAAAGCAATTTATTGAACACACTTTTTGACCTAGGTAAATAAACTTTTTTTTTTTTTTTTTTTTTTTAAATCAAAAGCTGTGTAAGGAACTGTCCTAATAAACAAAACCAGAACTTTCTTACACTTCTCATGTTGCCTCTGACAAGGTCACCAAATGTCACAACTTCCTCGTCCTTGGCCAGGAACAAGCCCCTATACATATATGAACACAAAGTACTACATTTACAATATCTGTTCAAATGTCTGGTACGAAGACTCAAAGACAACCCCACGGGCTTTGAAGTAGCTGCTTTCTTTACCACTTGCTTAGACAATCCTAAATTAAGCGTCTGCACCGAGCCTTTCGGACGGCCGCCATGTCAGGGGAACGAGCGACCTGGCACATATCCTCTCCTTCGTAGTGAGTGACAGAGCGGAAACCCAGAAAAGCGTCGCTGAACTGTATCAGCGCAGATACTGCCTTGTCTGTACATTAGAAAATGTCTGGTTAGGGATTTTTTGAAAGCAATGCCCACAATTGAATAGCAGGCATGCAGTCATGTGATGTGGTTTATTGCATGTTTCAGTGTGGTTTGGCCCGAGTTCTCCACCATTTTCAGAAAGGCCGGCCTGGACATGGCTGGGGGCTGTCACCTTCGTATGTTCGAATGAGGTGAAGACATCAACCTTGTATTGGGTCCCGGCTGCTGGTGCTAGCTGCCCAGCACTGATACCCAAGCAGGTCTTTAACCGCGGGAGTCCATTCTGCAGAGCAGCAGTCGCACAGAGGAACTCCACGTCCAGGCACCCGATAACAGCCTCTCCAGCACAGCATCTGTGGCCCCTTTGGATGACTGCTCTCCCGGCTGAGAGCGCTGCAGCGGAAAAGCCCTGGCCTCCATCGTCACGTCTGTGAGGAGCCGCCTTTGTGCCCACGCAGGAGCTGTTGTGTCCGTTGCGCCTCCGGAACCTGGACTGCAGCTAGGGCGTCCCTTCAACAGCAGCCAATCATCCCTAAAACTCAAAGTATGATGGCTATTAAGGAAGCATATTGCTCCACTTTTGAGTTGCAAATAAAAAGGCTGACTCGTAATGCCAAAACCCATTAATATAATATTACTCATTAAATAACATTCACTTGTCATGAAACAGTCAATATTCATGACAACGATGGCATCAAGTAAATTCTGTTCTATCTAAGCAAATGCCTATTGCTGCAATGAGTAATTAAAACCATGTTGAAAATCTTATTCATTAGTAAATCCCGAGCGCAACAAAGGCAATACAATTGAATATTTCAGAGAACTAAGTAATATAACCACCCACATTGTATTACCTTTTAAAATCACTACATTTCAGTCAAATCAATGAAGACAGGAGGAGTGTCTCCTCTTAAATGCTGGCAGCCAATGAAAAGCTCCGACCTGAAGCGGCGACGACTGCAGAAAGGTCTTTCAGAAGTCACAGCATGCGAAATAGCTGACAGCTCCAGCTGCGGGGTGCCCGCCCCAGGCAGAACAAACAGCTGACGAGAACGCTGATGTGCTAACTCGCAGCAACGCAATTGGGAATTGCGGCATCTGAAAGCTGAGAGCGAGGTGGAATTATTTTCCATTTGGATTTCCATGGATTTGGCTCAGCCGCTCACCTTTGGTTCAGGTGAGAAGCCAAAATAGTCTCCCCCCCCCCCAATGCGTTTCTCAGACATTAAATTTCACAGGCAGTTTCGTGCGCCACGGTGTTTAGTCAGAAGTGATGAATCAGGTGCTGCAGGTATTTATATACATTACCAGTCAGACGTCTCCACACGCTTTCTCATTCAAGTAAATAGGAACGGGTGTACAATCCTTTGACCTGCTGCTGTACATTTCCATTCCCTCTGAACAGGAACACCTTGAAATACATGTTGCATGAGACCAAATGTAAGTTTCAGCCCTTTTCTTTCATTTTTTTTGTGCAAAACCTCAGCGTGGTCCTTTCCTAAATAAGGGATTTGACCGTACCTTGGCACAGCAGCTCATCGAGTTATTAAACGCTAATGCCCACATAGCAACATGCTAACAATGACAATGTTAACACGCTGATGCTTAGCATGTATAATGTTCATCATCTTAGATTAGTGTGTTCGCATGCTAATATTTGCTAAATAGCATGGAGCACGAAATGTCATTCGTTTCTCAGGTCATGAACCAAACTATTGCACAAATGAAAATTCAGACATGGACAGTCAGGCAGGTCGTTTGCAGTTCATCCTGAGGGGAACGAACGTCGGAGCCGAAGCCGTCCAAAGCCTGTCGAGATATTTTAATCGGAACCCAGAAAATCTCAGCCTGCCGGTGGCGCTAGATGAGCAGTCAGATGATGCCCAAAGTTATTAGGCTTGATCCTCTGGAATGAATGTCTGAACAACTTTGATGCCACTTCATTCAATATTTGTGTAGTTATTTCCCTCTGGAAGCAGGGGCGATTCCAGGATTTTGTTTTAAATGCCGTGGCACTGTGGGGACCAAGAACCAGTCCGGGGGGAGGGGCGATGGGAAATCTGAAAAAACTGTGTTGAAAATCGGCTTTGGAAACGTTGGCCATGATTCTCAGGCTCGTGCAGTGCCCCGCGCTTTAGTGATACTGCACAAGACGCTGACAATGGTTTTTTATTTGAGACCTGCTTTGCACGGATGGGACGACACAATTCTGTTCTTCTAAATACATAACATCACAGGCACAGGGACGCCTGGATGTCACTCACAGCTGGGGGTGCTGAGAGAAGGTCAGTCCATGTAACGACGTCATACTAAAAACAAAGCCGTTTTTCCGTTTATGTTGTCTGAAAAACAAAAAAAACCCGACAAATCCAAGTCCAATTTTGGTTTTTGCAAATTCCCTTTTTCCCCTTTTTCTGAAAGTATCAAAATCAAAGCCAGGAAGACGGTGGCCGGGGGCATGATTCATGTTAATTCATAATATGATGTTTGTTAATGCCACTGAAAGTATGTATGTGCTGCATATGTTGAATCCGTTGTTCAAACTTGTCCGGGTGCTCTTCACTTGCATGCCGTAATGGGAGTGTTTGTTGCCTATTATTGTACACACTGGAGTCACACACTCCAGTGGAGTGTACAGGGCGAAGAAAGAGAACTCTCCTGAGAACTGTGAGAGCAGCTGTGATGATTTCAGTCTTAGACAATATATAATTCAGTCAACACCTAAGACAGTGCTAGATGCACACCCCTGTCTGGAAGGGAAGCGAAGCCACTGGTTGGGCTAAAACGGGCGGCTGAATCATGGATTTAGTCTGATCTTGAGAATCCATCGTGACGGCGTTTTACATGATCTGAAAAATCCTATAAACAAAGTCTTCCCGTCTTCATCGTTTAGGTGTCTGTTGGTCGGCCAGCCTGGACATTGCGTCACCTCCGGGTTCCCAATGGAAATCAAGCACTCTTTTTTTTTTTTTATTTAAAACTAAAGGTCTCTAGTGGATAACGATAACAAGATAATCTCCGCAAATCAATAGTTTTTTGAGAAGCAAAGCATTTCAAGGAACTGTGCGCTGTTTCCACGAAATGATTGAACGTATGTTAAGTGTTAACCATGCTGTTAAATGTTTTTCTATAAACTCTCATACATTTTTAAGCAGAACTGCACCGAGTGTTCCTCTAATGAATACCTTAATATTAACAATGGATCAAATGACTGTGTGCGAGAAGGGTTATTTGTAGTGGAAAAACCCAGTGATAAACCCACTGTTCCCCACCTGGCCAGCGCAAAACGGCAGTCAGACAATGCAAGTGACTATCTGAACATAGTGGAGCATTTAGCAGCTAAAGAGCCAGATATTTTCCATAGATGCTGGTGGAGACCAAGCCAGACGTACATTCACCAGGTGGCCAGAAACACGACAATATATATAATATATAAATTGCAAAGCATCAATGAAGCTTTGATACATAATGGATGGAAGTAAGTTTCAGATCTTGATCAAATCTTTTTATGATTTTACGAGCCATCTTTTTTGTACCTTAAAGCCCAAATTACGCAGTGAGTTTTTCTTGAATAGGTCAGTTCTTCCATGTTGAGGCAGGTGACATCGTCATTGTTTCATCCAAGTGACAATTCTGCGATTGCGTCTACATTAAACCGTATCAATTTTGAACTGCCGATTTGGGGAAAAAACCACTTGGATGCACACTCATGTTTTCCAGCTCGTTGTAGTAAAGACCTCTCTCCACAGTGACACAATGAACAACATGAAAGTGGCTAATTGTATTCTTTGTCCTCTTTGCAAACAAGCAAAACATCACAGTTTGCACTTGTGCTTCTTACACCAACGCTTAATACATTTCTTTGAACTGCAATGTGTTCGTTGATCAGCAGAGTTGATGCTAGGAGGCTAGCAACAGGCCGAGGCTAAAGTTGACATATTATTGTTCAAAATAAATGTTCTGTACGTTCCGTTACTCTCGCTCGTAATCTCCGTCTGTACAAACTACGGGCGAATATAAATAGCAAGCAATGTCCGCGATTGTTTGTGTTTGGCGCTGCCGCGCTAGCGTTACCGGGAAAGATGTGACATATCCGGTCACGTGAGTCCTGGCTCTGTGCTGGCTCCGTAGCCAGTGGAAACACAAACGGGTTCTTAGAAGACTCGTCATTTGAACCAACTCCGAACTGGCTCTAGCACTGGCTCTGAACCAGCACCCGGTTCATTTTGGTGGAAAAGGGGTATGTGATGCTGATTCCCAGGAACCTACAACTGCTCACCTGCTCCTCCTCAGCTCCACTGATGTAGACAGGGGCGTGTGTCTTTGCCTCTTTTTTCCTAACGTCACCGATCAGCTCCTTGGTTTCGCTGACGTTGAGCAGTAGCTTGTTCTCTGTGCACCGCTCTGCAAGCCTGTTGATTTCCTCCCGGTTCGAAGTCTCACCGTGGTTTGAAATCTGGCCGGGGATGGCGGCGGCATCTGCAAACTTCTCAGCAGAGATGTCTCCATGTCGGGGGCTGCAGTCGTGGGTGTGCAGCGTGAACAGGAGGGGGCTGCGCACAATGTTGGTGTTGTTGTTCTCAAGGCGTGTGAAGACTGAGTGGAGGGAGAGTGGCGATGGCTTCCTCTGTGGATCTGTTGGTTCTGAAAGCAAACTGGTGAGGGTCCAGGCTGGCTGGGATGCTGTTCTTTATGTGCTGGAGAGCCAGTTTCTCAAAGAAACAGAATGGGGGTGAGAGCCACAGGGCCGTAGTTGTTTAGACTAGACCCTGCAGACCTTTTAGGCACAGGGACGATGGTGGCTGTGTTGAAGCAGCTGGGAACAATTTCCTGTGACAGTGATCTGATAGAAATGTCAGTAGTCAGCTGGTTGGCACATGTTCTTAAGACACAGCCAGGGATGTTTTCCAGGCCGAGAAGCTTTACTCATATTCACTCTCAGCAGGATTCATCTGCCGTGGATGCTGTCAGTGGCCGGTCCCCTGGAGGCGGTGTAGACTTTGCAGCTGACTCTTTGTTGGGCAGATCAAAACGAGCTTTAAATGTGTTCAGCTCATCCGGTAACGTGGCCTCACGCACGATGGGGGCACACCTGCTTCTGTAGCCTGTGATGATTTTGACCTGCCACATGCCTTTGGTGTTGTTGGTGTTGAGGTCTCTCTCCAGTCTTTTCCTTGGGAAAAGGACCCAAGCGCAGAAAGGGGCGGCAGGATGGTGGTGGTGGTGGTGGTGGTGATCTTTATTCGCTGACTTACAGGCAGGCAGATGACAGGTTGGCAAACAGGTAGCAGGCAGACAGAACCAACACAGTGACGACAAAGAGACAGGGAAAACCCTCGGGAAGGGGAGAAAGCCAGACACAGGTGAAACCACTCAAAGGCAATCAAAGGGCAGGAAGCAAAACCGCCAGACACCCGAGGAGAGGAGAATGTTTCAAAATAAGACCGGAACAAAAACCCAAAACCATGACACTTCTTCTGAGCTTAACCTGCAGCAGCGCTGGGACCATCATTTAAATCATTCACTTAACTAAGCATAGAAGCACCACATCTAAAAACAGCCCCTTTATTATTAAGACCAGAGATGATATTGTACAGATTTAAAACTCTTGGTGGGGATATTAACAGATGTCATTTATATTTTAGATACAGGGGTGTCAAACTCAATCACTGAAGGGGCCTTCTTAAAAAATAAAAATGAATTGATAAGCAGGGGCATAGCCAGAACTTTCCTCCTACATACAGCAACAACACACACGGGCTTCCGTATAACAACATGATGTAATTCTCTATTAGCTAGAGTTGACGTGCATTGACTGGACAGCTGCTAGCCCACTCTTAATGCTGCTTTTGCTCAGGGGCAGCTGGTTTGAATCTAACAGCAGCGGGTGTGGGGTTATACAAACTGTGAAATAGCAATAAAACTGTTTGACTCGGTTCGATGTTGAATTTCAGCACTCAGTTTTTTCTGTGGCAAAGAAAAAAACAAACAAAAAAAAGAGTCCACATTTTCAAACTTCAAACCACCCTCTTTAGGATTCAAAATATACTCTAAGGCTGTTTTTCGAAAACATTTGAATGGAAGTCTATGGACACGACTTCAGAGCTGTGCAGCATCTCCAACGGTTTCTACTTTTCTTCATTAATCGCGAGGGCATCTCAAGAAGTGTTCACAGTCTTTGAAATAGCAGTGGCTTGTAGCAGTGGAAACACCTAACAGTCTGAGAGGATTTTAAACTCCCCCTAAAAAAAGTTTGAAGTAGTGCCAGTGGAGC
The DNA here is from genome assembly GCA_011952105.1 of Coreoperca whiteheadi. Taxonomy (NCBI): domain Eukaryota; kingdom Metazoa; phylum Chordata; class Actinopteri; order Centrarchiformes; family Sinipercidae; genus Coreoperca; species Coreoperca whiteheadi. Next base: position 937,120 of record CM022481.1, read on the forward strand.
CTACTCGTCGCTCGGGTACACTTCCAGCAACACAGAAACCCAAACTCTTATTGTGACAAGTCATTATATCCTGAGTTCAGGATTGTTTCTTCAGACTGTTCCCACCAGGTTTTCTTTTTGGAAGCTCCTGGCTACGGGCCAAAAAAGTTATAACATGTCATGTTTTGCCCTTGGACACCAGCCATCTTTTCAATACATCGGAATCAGAATTGGAATCAGCTTTATTGGCCAGGTATGTGTACACATACAAGGAATTTGACTCCGGTTTTCTGTGCGCTCTGTGTACGTACATGCCCTATTAAAATATGACTATGACTAAAACTTAAACTATGATGGACTCAATTTATTTGGTGAAACAGTTTTACACTTAAAATATTGAGTACATTTTGAAGCTGTGAAATCATTTAAATATACCTTAGGAATTGAGTAAATATAAGTGAAAAAAATGTTAAAATTTACTGCCATGATAAATAAATAGATAGAGTAGATGAAATTAAAATCGTAAGTCAGTAGTAACCCTAAGTCAAAACCTCAAAAACTAATGATTTGGTAGAATTGCAATGCCAAGTAGATGTAAGTGAACACAAGACTATAATTTAACCAAAAACAAACGCGCTACAAAACAGAATTGGATTTATACTGGACTATCACTTATCAAAATCAATGTTACATATACTTAATTTCTTTTTAACTGTATTAATGCTTTACTCCAGGAGAACTTTACTTGGATCAATATATTTAGTGAAACCAAATCAAAGCAATTGTACACACATTAGTATTGTCAAATTTGACAAGTTTGAAATGAAGACTGAACTCACCCTGGTTTACTCTGCAAATGACATGCCGTATGTAACAATGTCCATGCTATTAAAACAGTGAGCTGAATAGAACTCTGCATATTAGTACGCAGTCGCTTGAAAAATTGGTGAAATACACCAAGAACAGTGGGCCCATCAATCAATTTAAGTCAAACAGAATAGCAACAAATGCCAGCAAACACAGTTATGACAGCTATGTATGGATAATGCGTTAATGGAAAGCTCAACCGGGATTGTATGATAATAAGAGGCAGTTTATCTAGCCTCCCTTCAACCTAGCTTCATTCTTGCCGATGAGCATGTGAAAATGTCCATGCCATGAGAGCAATGGGCTGCACTGAACTCTGCATGTGGCTCATATGCACCAAGAACAGGGACACTTTCCACTAACGTAAAGTTACACAACAAGACCAGTGCAAAGTGCAATTTTGTCATCATGGAAATTTCAACTCGTATGTAAAAATTAAGACAATGCAGCAGCTAAACCTTACGACAGGTATACCTTGCAAATGAAAAATTGCTACATCATTACAGCAGTCAGCTACTATGTACGCAGGTAATTTCTCCGTCTGTGAATCTTGGTTGACAGGCTTCCAGGAGTACTTTGTGGAATACCTCAGAACTATTTTTTAGATTCTTGGGGTACCTCAGGTCCAAGGCATAGGTTGATCCCAACAGACAGCAGCAGGCTCTGCGAAGATCCCCAAGGCTGCGGAGGACAGTGATGCCCTCAATCCCAATCCCTACATCAGTCAGTTCATCGACCGAGCCATCTTGGTTCCGAAGCAGGTAAATCTTCACCACCTCCCCTGCCAGCTCCTCTTGTACACTGGCAGATGCGTCAGCAGCATCCTGCAGACATTCGAAAGATAACTGGTTAGCCCTAACTTTATATGGAATCAGATGAGTCTCAATGCATCCAGTAGCCTCGGTACATCCTGCCCAATCGGCACTGCTCATGTGCAGCTCCTAACCGAGATAGGAAGGAAGCGAGATGGCTCACTCGTTAGCCGCTTCATCATCAGCTCCCAGAAACATCGATGTGTATAATTTGTAACACGTTTGAACGTTTTCTGGATGCTGTCTAACAAGGAGCGGCAGTCCCCGCTCATCTCCTGGATGGCTGTGCTGCAACGCGACGATCCCTCCAGCTCATAACAAAACTTTCTGATCCGCTTCAGTTTCACTGAGTAACATTTAACAGAACTTTTATGGACTGCACTGAACTTAACTGCGGGTCAAGGCAGATTCGTTATCTGAGATTTACTTTAGAGGTAAAATTCAATTGAATACCATGTCACGATGAACAGTTTTTGCACCCTCATTAAAACAAACTGCGGGAATATGCCCTGCTTTATGATGCAACAGCTGCACCAGTGTCAGGTCCCGACTGGCGTGGGGGCTGTGGTTGGCTGACCAAGCGCTAATAGGAACAATTAGTCTACTTTATTTCTCCTTCTTCTGAGTGTCGCTGGTGTAGGGGGCACCAGCGGCCAGCATTCGTCGGCAAGTGTAACGGTGATAGAACATGAGCTCCATTGGTGGCAAACAACAGGAAGTTAACATGTTGGGAGGATTGAGTACAGGGAGTCTGCCTTAAGCCATTTTAGGCGAGTAATAATTACGTAGTTAACGCAAGTAATATGGATTCGGCAATATGAAAGATCATTTCAAACTCCCAACGATTTATAATGGCCTTTTGCCCCGCGGGCCTGATGTCCACGCTGGCGGGATGGGAAGGGCGATGGAATACTGTCCCGTACTTCAAAGTTAATGCATTTCGTAAAGTCTTTGCCACATCTTGTCTGTGCCAAGAACATCACTTATATTGTTCTTTTATTTTTTTCTCTCTCTTTTTCTCTTTTGTAATTTGACAGTATTTCTGTTTTTCCTGTTTTTCTTTTACTATTATTATCATTATAATTTTTTGTTAAGCTTATTCCTTTCCTGTATTATTATTATTATTACTAATATATATATATTTTTCTTTATTATCATTTTAGCATTGCCATTATTGTTTTATAACCCTGTTTGAAAAAGCCTCCCGTGGACAGGTGTTAGCATGAATGCTAAAACACTTAAGCAATGCATATGGTTCGTCCAATGTAATTGTTATGTCCATGTCAACTAAATCTAATAAATAAATAAAATCATGGCTGTTGATTTACGATATGTGCTGCCCTGGTTGATGTGATCGAAGAAGGGTGTTAGGTCCAGTGATCATTAAGAGTTTTGTTCTTTGTAAAACGGAATGGGATGTATTGTTGTCAAAGGAATATAAAGTGAAAAGACTAAAGCTTCCAATGTGATATTTTGTCCTCAGAGCAAGTTGAGAATATACCCTCATATAAGAGAAAAGGCTAAAGGGAGACTAAACGACTAAAATATGGTCTTGTCTTTAAATGTTGGAGCTTCAAATAAGCGTTAAAGCGTCTGGACCCTCGAATGGGAGAAAATTGCTTAAAGGCCCTACTTGAACAGTCAGACTGGATTTAAATCAAAATACAAGATGATTATCTAGAAATGTAGTTCTCTCCCTCGTATCAACGAGAGGTAGAAGTCACGCAGTAAAATGCAACAGGAAAACACGGCGTTCGTTCATGAACCGGCGATCCATTCGACAGTGGATTCATTCCGATGTTGAAAATGCTTCATCAGAATTTCGAAAGCAACAATAGCTCTGCGACTGAGGATATTGAAAGCTTCCACGTTTGTTACTCGACTGACTTCCAGAAACCCGGGAAGACCAGTGAACTGCACTGCCACGAGAACGGCTGGTGGGCGAGCTCGCGGCCCTCTTCGGCTTCCCGGTGTGTTGCTGCGTGCGGCGCACTGGGAGCAGATGGCGGTCTCCACAGAGGACCTTAATGAGTGCCGGAACAGACGTGGCAGGTGTCGCTCATCTGCTACAAAGAGACATATCTGGAAGGTTCAGGGGAGCCGTTTGAGGGAATGTGCACACGATCGGAATCATCATTTTTCCACGTGCATATAGGTAGATGGAAGCTTTATTGTCATTGCACGGCAGTACAAAGAAATTGAAGTGCCACATCTGATCAGTGCAGAGAAACTAAAACTAAGCATACAAACACACATGTTGAAAACAAGATGGAAGCTACTACGTCTTATCCCCATTCAGAGTCCAAACTGTTTTTTAGTCTATTCGTCCTGCTTTTGAAACTCCTGTACCGCCTCCCGGAGGGCAGGATGCCCGGCGTGGGCGTTGTCCTTTATTATGTCACGGGCCCTGTGGAGACACCTGCTGTTTGCCGTGTCTTCCAGAGAGGGCAAGGGGCAGCCAGCCAGCTTGTCTAACTCTTTTCAGAGCCTTCTTACCTCCTCACCACACTGTGAGGCAGTACGCAGGGGCACTCTCTACAGCGGAGCGGTAAAAAGTCAGCAGCAGGTTTCCCCGCAGATTGCTTTCTCGGAAAGTGCAACCTCTGCTGGGACTTCTTCACTCTGGCCGCTGTGTTTTCAGCCCAGGAGACGTCCGCGGAGATGGTTGTTCCCAGAAACGGGAAGGTGGAGACCCGCTCCACCTCATCGCCGTTGACGCGCATTCCTTTCCTTCCTGAAATCCGTTACCATGTCCTCGGTTTTCTTCATGTTCAGCTCCCGGTGGTTATTGTGGCACCACTTGGACAGTGCCTGGACCTCCTCCCTGTGCTCTGACTCACCTCCTCCTGTACGAACATATTGACTCTCTATTACTGTCCATTTACACCCGTCGGGCTGAGTTTCCAACGTGTCCAAACAGGGGATGGGAGGCTAGACGGTATTGTCACGGATCGGGATATGTTACCATGAGTGACATTATTTACAGAAATGGATCCAAATTTGAGGGGGGAGAGAGTCCTGTTGAGCTTGGGTGCTGACGACGCCGGGTCCGTGCGCGATCGGCGTTCCCAAACTGTTCCTTCGAAGTGGCATACGGTCTTACTCGCCTCTCGTGAACGGTCGGTGAATGAGGCCCTATGACTTTCAACCATCTACACCAACACAGACAAGAAACCCGTGACATCAACTGCAATTACTGCATCTGACGACCGGGCAACTCACTCTGCTGAGGAAGATCACGCGACATGGCTGAAAGCTCCACAACAGCTGCTTACCTAAATGTCCCATTGTGAAACGCAACATTTGTTGTCTGTACTATTTGTTTATTTCAGCCTTCTTCTCTGATGTTATATCGTTCTCGTTCAGTTTCATTCTCTGTACTTTTAGTGGCTGGATTCAATAGTTTTAGCTTCACTTTGCACCTGTTTTTAATAGAGCTTTATACATTAAGTTTATCATCGTAAAACACTCAGTGCTGTGGCCACTGCCAAACACTGCGAGTGATACCGTCTTATTCTTTCCTGGAGCTTCCGTAGGTGCAGCTCTTGTCTTTACACGCTCAGTTCTTCTATTTCTTTAAATCAAAGCACTACTGTTGCTGTTCTAAATGTATGAAAACATCCCTTTCAGTGTCCCAGACAATTTGTTTTTCTGAGACGAAGCTTTAGACCAACAAGTGTACAGAAGTAGATATAAGTTGAATTTTCCACTGCGTTGTATAAATCAGTGACAGAGCACAATGCAGGGTGAGATTATTCCCTTAAATGATCTGGTTCGTGTGGCTGCGGGTGTGTGTGCCCGGTTCAGCCCTCCGACAGTAAATCCATCCTCTGGCACAAACAAATAATCGCACACAATCACTGGACGGCTGGAGCTGACCCAGAGAGCGCGCACCAATCACCTCGCCAGTCCAGCTCTGGCTCGGGCTTTATCCTTGACTATTTGGCTTCCACAGCCTCTCTTTCTCCCAGGGCGGGTCCGCGGCCTCAGACTCCAGAGAAACCGGCACAACAAACAAGTCCAGTGAGAGCAAAGGTGAGAGGAAACACGGTCCTTACAGAAGACAGCTTTGGGGATGTTCTTCATTGCCGTCTTCCCCTGTTATTTCAAACAGGCCTTCAATGGAACATTACCAGGCTGCTTCCTCTGTCTCTGCCCACTGTCTAAACCCAACAAAGGCCGTCACAGAGGCTTCCACCTCCTTCCTTTTGTTTAACACAAAGTTTAAATGGTAAAGTGGACTTAGCAGGGACTGCAAACAGGTTATCCTGCTTGTTTTTGCTCCGTTACCTAAGTTGATCCATCAGAGTTTACAGTTCTGGGAAGCGGCAGGTCAATGCCTGAAAGGGATGAGAAGCCGATGGGGTGTACAGACAGAAATTCTAGTATTTGACACTGGATTTGCCCTTGGCTAATTTGTCGCAGCTGTAATTACAACCAAATCGGGTCATTAGCTGACCACAGCAGCCTGAGCGAGCTTCGGGAAGTCCTCGTGTGCTGAGCGAAATGTGCGGAATAGTGATCAAAGCTAAAGAAGCCAAGACACAGGATTCAAACTGCTGTTGTCTCTAACTGATTGAAAGGTCCGTTTTTTGATGTTGTCTAAAGCTTTAAAAGTTATAAAGCTTAAGATTTCTATCCAACCAAATCCCATTTTTGATATTCATTCAAAAGGGATTCACAGAAAGTGGTGACAAGTCATTTGCGTGCGCGCATGTCAGGCGCTGACAAAACCATTCAGTCGAGGCCAGCAGCGCCGTGCCATACAACACGGTTGTCTGTCTTCTTTGGTCTTCACCAAACAGCGTGCTAAAGCAAACATCATCAATACCTGACAGGGAACGGCGTTGCAACAATCTGGGACGAACTCGTTTAGCAAGAAAGCCTTAAAGCATCTAGGAAGGCCCTCCGTGCTGCCAGAGCAGCCATCACGTCCTGCCCTCAGCTGGTACCGATTAACAGAGGAAAACAAGAACAAGCCCAGGTTCCTTTTCAGCTCTGTAGCCAGGCGGACAGACAGCCACAGCTCCATTGAGCCAGGTAGTCCTGTAGCCCTCAGCAGGAACGACTTCAGGAGCATATTTAATGTTAACATTTGAACTATTAAGAGAATTCATCACGTCCTGCCCTCAGCTGGTACCGATCTATCTTCAAATACAGAAGCCTTAGAAAGAAGTGTAAACGCTGAGGTGTACTTGACTACTTCTCGCCTGTCGACTTTATTCGACCCTAAGCCATCACCCTGTCTCTTAGACCCCATTCCTCTCTGGTGTGTTTTTGCGTCGTTCATCTTTTTGAATAAATGCTCGTGTGCAACTCTCTTTAATGTCTCAGAGTGAATCATTTCAACCTCTTCTATGTTGAATTCCAAATCCTTCACCTACTAGCTATCTATGGTAATTCTGGTTTATAGTTATTCAAATTGATAGTTTAGTGTATTTTATGAGACTCAATCAATTGACTGGCTATCATTTCTCTTCATTTCGAGGCTGGTGCCCCGAGGTCTTTATTAATTAAAATCACTATTTATGATTATCTGTAATCTTTAATATAATCCCGGTTGTCAAGACTCAGACAGATTGGCTCACAAACCAGACCTGCTCGAGAACCAAGTTTCATAGGAACAAAGACACTAGGGAGACCGATGAAAGGACGCTGGACCGCTCACACATGGGAAGAGAAACTCTGGCACAGGACAGGGGAAACACACCAGGCTAAGTAGGGGAGCTGACGGGACACAGGTGGAACCCATTTGGGCGGGGCACACAATCACAGAGGGCAGGAACAGGAGGGCGGGGAGAGAGTCTGAAACAGAGACAGAAGTTAGGACCTTCAAAATAAAACTAACAGACGGACAATGGATCATGACACCGACAGCCAAATCTAACCGATTGCACCTACACAGTTTGGTGCCCCTTTAATCGTGGTGAACCCCAGCATTTGACAGGTGTACACTCAGTTTGAAACTCTCAGCAGTGCTCCCTCCTTGCATATATAAATGAAACAAAAAAGAGGAAACGACGCATGAACAAACGGCATCATAGCCCTACATATTGTTAAAATTTTATACTGGAAATGTATCTTAATATTCCGTTCACAATACAATACTGAAGTCTACAAATACAGATACGATAAATACGGAATTGTCTGTGTTCTGTGTTGAACTGATGGATGCGCTTTGTTCCGTATGTTTGAGAATCAATCCAGTGCAAGTCTATGGGAGAGAAATATTGCAGGTTAGACTGTTAAGACTGTTATCCCTCACCCTTTCTGTCATGTCATGTTCCGCTACCCAAACAGAGAATGGAATGACTGTCCCTTAACGTCCCTGTCGTTTCCCTTCTGTCAGCGGAGTCTTGAGGAATCACGAGAAAACGAGCTTTGTCATCTCGAGATTTAAAAGAAAAATGACTGCATTCTGGGCGTCCGTAGATGCAACGCCTACGTGCTTCCATACAAGGAAAGGCAAAAGTGAATGAATACGTCATTTCGCGTAAGTCAATTCGACTGATTAGGAAAAACCGTGCAGCAGGTTTGAGTGCCGTGATGTGTGCTGGATCATTTATAGAAGGATTAGTGTGCTGTAGAAATCTCTCACACAGCATTAAGCCGACAGGTTCCTTAATTATGAGGCCTACCAGCGGCATGGATCATCAGATGCACTAACCTCAGTGTTCAGGAGCCGGCTGACCCACTTTCCTGACAGAGCTTTTAATCACCTTGTTTTTCTTCAGCTCCAGCGCCTGCCCGGGCAAGCTGGACTTTGTCCACTGCCTGAGACTTGATGAATCGCCGCAGGGGTGCTGATGTTGCGCAGTGAGCGAGTGACCGTGAGAGTGTTTATCTGGCAGGGTGGTGGTGGTGGGGGGTCGCAGGGCACAAAGCCTGACAAGTCGAAAGATAGAACTTGGCTGATTGAGTGACATCACTGACGGGCCAGTTTATGTAATCCTCCCTTCTTCTCGATCATTATCAGCTTAACTGGAAAAATACTGACAGATCTTTATGTAGTCTAATTGAAAAAATCTGCATCGGAACCAAAGGTGAGTGATTATTCTGGAAAATAAAAACAAGTAAATTCATAAAATAACGATAGTAAAAAGTACATTAAATCGGTTTTCACTCAAACTTCATCTTCCCATGCATCCGCAACGTGTTTGATTTCCTACTGCGAGAAGACTGCAACGTAAAGTCCTGTTGTAATTGGGTTATTCATTTTTTTGCCAGTTTTCTCTTATTTTTTTAATAGTGTTTATGTATTTTATTTTAAGTCAAAAATGTATTGAGTGAGGAAGACTTGCACACGTTTGGTCAGAGACATTACCGACCAAGGATCAATCAGTCACTGCAAACCAAGCCCCGATCAAACCTACAACTTTTTCAGATCGGAACGCATTTTCATACTTGAGGCTAGACATACTGTGTGCTCAAAACCCATCACCACGGCTTTAAAAATGAGTTGCAGTTTTTTCAAATTGTGCTGTTTTGAGTAACCACAGTTTCTCTGGAATGTTTTTCAGACATTTTCAGATTTTGACATTGGCGTGTTGGGTTAGACCTTCTCCATCCAGCAGCTCAGTATCATGCCAGTGTGGGCAGCCTCAGAGCTTTCTCTTCTTTTTTTTTGACTACCTACAGTACCATGGAATTGTGTTTTATTACCATGCTTTACAACGTATGCAATTCAGTTCAATGTTATTTATACAGCCCAACATCACAAATCACAATTTGCCTCAAAGGGCTTTACAATCTGTAACATACGACACCCTCTGTCCTCAGACCCTCGATTCGAATAAGGAAAAACTACCCCCCAAAAAAAACCCTTTTAACAGGGGAGTATTTGAGTAGTTGGCATGAGGGCTGTCAGTATCCATTTCTTCAGACCTGTTTTCTGGACCTGTTAGGAAACTGTCAGCTTGTGCAAAGTCTTTCCCAAGCTGATCTCGTGACTTCGTGAATTCAAACCCCACTCCAGCTAACATCTTTGATGACTCATATCGCCCTGAAAAGGCCCTTTATTAACACATTTCAGCCCCGTCGCCAAAAGAAAATGTTGCCATTTTACGTTTCTGCAAACCACAGATATGTTGCATGTCTGTGTCTTACTACGTATAATGCGCATCATGTCAACATTTCTACAATACCTCATATGGACATACTGCACACGTTTGGTTAAGATTAGATCGAAGCGTAAAGTATAGCGCTCTCTGTGCTATTTATATAAGCCCCAGTAGATTCTCTTTATTTTGAAGGAGGCACTTTTGAAACCCTCCACTCAGAAATCGCCTATTTCCAGACCCAGGGATAAATGCTTCTAACTGGAGATCTGAACGGACGAACAGGAATCAAACCTGATGTCATCGACACACATGGCAACGCACCATGTGTTCGGTCAGTCTCCCGTTTCCCACACCAACCATCATCCCTCGGAACACCCTCGACTCTCACCCTCGAAATAAACCAATGAGGCAGTGCGACTCTGTCGGGCCTGGGGCCTGTGCAGTACAGCCGCCCCTAGTTACCAGAGGTTCAGAGGGGATTCTTCAGGGAGGTTCATAGACTCCTCAGCTCTTGGGTCGAGTGTGTAGCAAACTAAACCCTACTAACAGATGGGTCCAAGACAGCGGAGACAAATTCAGCATGGCCCTGAACTAACCTGATCTGACGAACGACATACTGTGTCAGTATATATATCCAAAATCAATATGTCCCTATACCGGAGATGGTCTAACTAAAGCCATTAATGATATCAATATGATATTTTGTAAGGCAGCTATTAAAGCTAACCTTATGAAACAAAAACAGAAGCCTGTTAAAAAGCAAAACGCCGACAAATGCCTGAGAATGCAAGAGCATCAGAAAAGACCTGAGAAAAATAGCAAGTGAAAGAACATCGCCAACCAGCCTCAGTCGCATTTGAAACAAATACAAACCCACAATCAGGGACAAAAAACTAAATGACACCCACATGAAACGGGAAGGTCTTGGGAACGCCGTTAAGCAAAATCAGTTCTGGGATATGTGGAACAACTTCAACGCAAAGCAACCACAGGCACTACCCATCCAAAGCGGTTGACATCTGGAGAGCACATTTTCAAAAATCTGTACAAAGACATTCCACTAAATCTCAGCGATTCAGATCAATGCATTAGGAAAGACAAACTCCAAACATCAGAAGAAACTATTATGAAAATACTACACAGCCCGCCTGGGGCCAGGTAGGGTTTTAGGTAGATTTGCTATGCTATCCATGCTAGCGACAGGGCTCTGGGGATGGCAGTGTTGGTCGGCCTGTTGAGCAGTCCACTGCTTTGGTCCGGAGTGAAACATAGTGTTTTCCTCTGGGGCCGCCAGCAGGTCAGAGTTTTCAACTTTTGATCATATCTGCAGTGGTCATGTGAGGTCTCTTTCATGGAAACATTGTGCATTTAGCATCAGATGCTTGCAGGCTTTTAATATCTGGACTTTGACTTTGGGTTTGTTCTGCCGTGTACATGTAGCGTGGGTCCATACTATACCGTCCCCTCTCAGGGTTTCATAACATACCTGCAGGTTTAAAGTAGTAAGTATAGTGAGTTTCAGATGGTTGACCGATGCACGAGAGCCTTTTGAACCCTTTTAACCCTGCGATGATGTCATGGGTCAGTGTTTAAATACGCTCATAAACAGGAAAACGGTGAGTTCAAAACAGTAACATTTTGGCTTTTCAGAGAATTCAGCCAGAAGAAGATAATTTAATATGTAAACCATATCTATTAAATATTTAATCAATATTACATTTCTCACAAACTCTGGCAGTTTGACAATTCTTCTATGAATAATTAAATATATAATTAAAGGATTTTCATTTTCTCTAAAAAGTCCTATATTATACTTTTTAAAGGTAATTTAAAAAGCGGCGTTTCACGCGTGATAATTCACGTTAAATAAGCACATGTGTAGACATTTCACGTATGAGCTACACCAAATACGTTTGGCCCATTTTACGGCGTTTCGGCACAGCTACCTGCGTACTGATAGACTGTAATGAGTCAAACAGGCCTGTCAGCGCAGCCTTGTGTTTTTGTGTACATCTTCCGATCATCATCCGCTCATGCGCGGTCGCACTACCGCAGCTCAATGTGCATGTTTCTACAGGCAACGTGCATTATGCTTGTTACAGTACATGACCAGCAGCCTAAAACCCTAGGTCACTAAGACACTGACCCGAATCTACCTGATCAACACATTTCTGTGGTATTTTCCGTTATGTTTCCCTGTGTTAAAAGGTAGTCTACAAAAGCAGACTATAACTTAACAATGTCATTTATAGGTTACTTCGTTATACTACCTTTACCTGTCGATATTTGCCCTTTAGGCAATGGGATTTGAAATGGTTTCATCACTTTCTTTGGATCCACTTGGAATGAACGCATGATCACTCTGTATCAGCTGAATACAAAACCAATTATTTCCCGCGCCGGTGCAGCGACCCGGCCACAGTGTGCACGTAGCGAAGTCCCACCGAAGGCCTGTGAGCCTGCAGGCCCTCGCCTTGGCCGAACACTCAATTCATTAGGCTTGATCAAACTGTCAACTGTGCAGCGGTCTGAAGCCAAGGCTCCCGCAACACACCACAGTGAAGGTCAGGAATGACGACAATATCGATTTGCAGATAGAAAGTGAGGCGCTTGGCAATCTCATCTCGCTCCTCTATTCCCTTCTCATCATGTGTCACTGCGGGGCGTCATTGTTCAGTCATTCATTTAATGGTGACACAAGGGCAAACGCGTGCACTGATCCGCCCATGGACTTTCCCAGTGATGCTATGCATGTGAAAGCTATTACGTGCAGTTTGGTGTTTGAAACAAGAGAGTGGCTGTTGCAGTCCAACCACCCCCCACCCCCCAACCTTATAGACTCCACAGTGAGCGCCAGAAAACCACGGTTACACTCCTAAAACTCTTACATGCCGTTTGGGTCACAATTGACCTACGGTATATTGGCTGCAATCTGCTACCTCCCCAGGACCTGCACACCTCCAGGACCCTGGGGCGAGCAGGAAAGATCGTGGCCGACCCCTCGCGACCCGCCCACAGACCTTTTGAGACACTCCCCTCCAGCAGGTGGCTGCGGTCCATCAGGACCAAAACCTGGCGCCACCACCACAGTTTCTTCCAGAGTGCAGCCGGCCTCATCAGCCAAGCCCGGGACCCCCTGCGGACAGGGACTCTTACCACCGCCCGTAGACACTACACATGTATTGTACATATTTTATGATATTTGTTTTTATAGTAAATGTTTCTATTCATGTTTCTTGACTTTTGCAATACTAGCTTTTTATTTCTTTATTTTCTCTTAATATGTTTATTGTTCTGCGCCAAAATACAAATTCCTTGAATGTGACAAAATACATTTCTCACGGCAATGTTAACAAAAGATCTTCGCTTGCTGATGCCCCAAAAATATACATTTAAATCATTAAATAAATATAATAAACGTTTGACGAGCAGTCGACTAGGAAAATCTTTAGCCGGGGGCGGCCCTAATTTTTGGTCAGAGAGGCTTCTGTCTAGGAATTGGCCATTCATGGCAAATATTTATATGGTTATACAGAGACATTTGGACAGCTCCACGTGAGCAGTTGAGGGTTCAGTGGTTTTCATTTTCCCTCCCCAGATTTATCCTGCGGATCTGGGGATCGCGCTGGTGGCCTTCTAGTCACAAGCCCACTTATTACTGGGAAAGGTCAGTAAAGCTCCGAGGCAGTACCAGGAGCTCTGCTGAGAGAGCGAATCCCTGTTAAACAAGCCCATGCAAAAACACGACAGCTCACTAAAGTCAAACACAGAGAGCCGGTCTGGCCACCTAATCATCCTCCAGTGAATTAGGCCCCATGCTTCCCCCCCTCTCTCCATCTCAAGCTGATGTGTGGTGAGTGTTCTGCTGCCTGCAGAGCATCACCCAGGTGGGGGGCTCACCTCATTGGTGGTTGAGGTGAGTTTCCTCCCCTTCACCGTCAGTGCTTTGAGTATTGTAATAAAGTGCTATATAAATGTAACCCATAATCCCCCCTTGGACCCTTACTCAGCAGTACGAGGTTCATGAGGTTCTCTCTGTTTGTTAAGAAAAGGGTGGTGCTGCATTTCGATTCTCACATGGACTGGTTTTAATAAGATTGCGGTCATTACTGTGCTATCACAGGCTCTGTTCTATGAGAGGTGACGTTAGCCAGCTAGCTAGGAGTTTACCTGTGGCACCTTTTCAACTGTTGCTGTTGGTTGTCGGAAAACCCAGATAGTGTCCGTAACACAGTTGGGGTTATTCACCAGAGAGTCTTTTCAGCAATGATCAACCTGATCGGCTGGAGCCAGAAGCAGTTTTTTTCCGAATGTTTCCAGTTTAATAACCATCTCTCGCATCCCTTTGTCCTTTAGCCCCAAATCCCCAAATTACTCTGATCTGCACTTCTTAATCACGAGCTAACTAGTCTTTTTAAAAGTAGCGTCTTTATTCTTTCAAATGATCTTGATCCTTGAAACCTAATGACCACTTTGGCTTAATCGAAGCTAGCCCGCCTGGTTATTGTTTTTAAAACCAAATTCAAACGCTCCCCCATCAATCTGGGGCTGTTTAGCACTTACCATCCCTTATGAAAGGAAGCTCCCAATGTCTGTGTTTCGTAATGCATAGATATCCCAGATATGATCCCAGTTTTATCTGTTAATTGGAACTGGAATTCTTCAACCTCATCGCGTCTGTTTACTTATTTCGTGCCCCGACTGGCCCTACTCACTTGGGCGGTCACACTCTTGATTCGGTGTTATCCTCTGGTATAAAGATTTCTGATGTGGTGCCTGTCAAAGGCATCACATTGCCCTAAAGCCTCTACATTACGCAAGCACATTGCAGTCGCCCAAGGAAAATAAACTGGAGGCCTTATCTCACATGATGTCATCGTAATTATGAGAAAAGGTCCAGGTGGTTTTTAATCAGCGCTGTTCGAGAAGGAAGAGGCATGGTGGGACTACCTTTAGTCTGCTCTTATTTCCTCCTTGGTTTGAGACACTTTCAGATATTAATGCCGCTGAATAATGTGGATGGTGCCACTAGTGTGGTATTTGAAGTCGCACTGTTCGTTCAGGAGCAGCTAAACCAGTATGGGAGGCTTCATGGACACAAAGTCATACATCGGAAATTCGGTAACAGCTAATAAAAATAAGGCATGCGATGAAGTATGATTCAAATGTTTGCAGCGGGAATATAGCTAAAATCCCTAATCAGGTCACACATACCTGATGGCTCACAGAATACGGTGTGCCTCCTTTTATCTCGCAATTATGAGGTCGTTCTTTGTAGTTATGAGATCCAGATCAAACTGGATTTTTTTCTTTGTTGAATGCACTTCCATACTCCATGGACTCTCCTTTTAATTTGATGATGTTCAATTTTACATTTAGGCACTAGTTAGGTTTTGATTATCCAAAACCACAATACAAAGTAAATTACAAAGAAATGTTTAATGATATTACAAATGGCCACTTTTAGTTATACTGTACGTTTTATTACAGTTTCGATACCGATTCCTTATTCTCTAGTATTTTGTCTCTCAGTTATTCTGTAGCATCACAGCAGGCTGTCTGGATACAGGGCCAAGGAAACAGTGGAGCCACTAGTGAGTAATAGGTTAGTTTAGCCTCCCCTTCATGTGAAAACATCAGGCAGGATTTACGAGTGGGGTTTAGTGGATATATTGATGCACTGCTGTCAAAAGGAAAACATGTATCTTCAGTGATTCACCTTCTTAGCAGCTTTAAAAACTGCCTACTCTTCAAATTGGCAGACTTTGAAAGATGTCGTTTTGTGTGTGTGTGTGTGTGTGTGTGTGTGTGTGTGTGTGTGTGTGTGTGTGAGAGAGAGAGAGAGCGTGTAGGCGGGGTGCAGTGACTGTGTGCAGCTTCCTGGATTCTTGTTGTCACAGTGACGTTGCCAGGTTCGGGACCATTGTGACGGAGAGTCAGGGTTTTTTTGCCATCCCCTTTTGGACTGATGACCTATACACTCTCAAACGTTCCACTAGCCGCTGTATCCACCACCGTCACCAGTCACGCGCACCAGCTTTACTTAGGTCAACTGAGAAATAACACTTAGGTCAAACTCTAAAATTAAAAATCCTGGACTACAAGAACAATCATTTCCGACTGTTGGAACTACAACATACACATTAAATGAACAACAGCATTATTGTCATTTTTCCAGCGCAGAGACCAAAACCAGAACCTTATCCAGGCTAGCTGTTTCCCCCTGTTTCCAGTCTTTATGCTAAGCTAGGCCAATCATGTACTGACTCCAGCGCTTTAAGCGCATTTCCCAAAATGGGAAACTATTCTTTTAGTGGCATCGAGGCTCAAACGTTTTGCTGTTCTCTAATTGAACCACATTTAGAAGCCTTTCAGTAAAAACGCCAACCGACTGGGAGCTTTTTCCAGCACTGCAGCGAACGAGGCAACGGATGTCGTGCTTGTTAATTGGAGGGCGTTTCTTGCATTGTTCTTTCTTCTTCTTCATGGCAGGTGGTTTCCAATGGAAACTCAAGATGCTGGGAGTTTAGTGTAAATGAAGTTTGCCAGCACATTGGGGGGGGGGGGGGGGGGGGGGGGGGGGGGGGGGAGAGGGGGGGGGGCGGGGGGGGGAGGCGGGGGGGTGGGGGGGTGGCAGAGGATGTGTAGAAGCAGGAGTACTTGGTGGAGATCCGTGAGGATATTGTGCTGCTGTATGGTAAATGGACTGTACCTGTATAGCGCCTTTTATACTACTCAAAGCGCTTTCACACTACATATCACACTCACCCCATTCACACGCTTCATTCATACGCTGAGTACAAATTAAACTAGTCATTCACACACATTCACAGGCCGAAGGCGCAGCTTCAGGGTTCACTATCTTGCTCAAGGACACTTCGACACACGGCTGGGGGAAGCCGGGATCGACGACCCGCTCTGCAGCCGCCCTCATGGTCCCTACCAGTATCGCTCTCGGTCTCAAATGATCTTGTCATTTTAACTCCTCATGAAACCTTTGCAGAGTTGTCAGGCTTGTGTGTTTCCTGTAACTACATTGATGGAGAGTGAAAGAGTGAGATATGGGGGACACTGTCAGCCAGCTGCAGCTCTGAACCACAGCTCTGTGGGGAATTTGGATCAACCACTCAGATCATTTTATCGGGAAAGTCCTGGTAGCAGCAGCCTGACCAGCCCCGACAGGTGAGCGGCACATAGTTTACTAAACTACAAGTACCAATACTCCAGTATAAAATAAAATCTACTTTAGTTCATGTGTATATAGAAGTTGTCAGCAAAATGCAGAACTGCCCATGTGTTATTACATTTTATTATTGGATTATTTTGAATCCGAGGCATTACCGCGTAAGCAGCTTTTTCAAGCTGGCGGAGATGAATGCTAATGTTCAATAGTTTATAAAGCGTTTGCTAGTTTACGCAGTCTCATGTGATCCTTGTAAATGTAAAATAACTTGTAGTGTAGTGGAGTAAAGCAGCGCAGTAGTTGCCTCTGGAATGTAGTGGAATACAAGAAAAACGTAGCCTGACAATTAGAACACTCAAGTAAAGTACAAAGATTGTGAACTCAATGTGGAAGGGGAAGTTTGAGGACGGTCAAGCGACATGTTGGGAAGTTAAACAACCAAATACATATTGAATAAAGTGAATGGTTTGAGTGTGTATTGTATATTTGAGTGAGAAAAAAATGTAAAAAAATGTATAATAAAAAAAGCACCTACCAAAGTTCAAACCAAACCCACGGCCATTAACAAATATGCATACAGCAATATAATAAAGCTGGAAGCGGATATGAGGACACAAGTGCTTATGAATGCATTTGCCATCAACTATGGTCCTTTATTAGTTGGTTCTATTTTCCATCTTATGTTATGCCTTCCATGTATTCTATTTTTATCTTTATTTATTTTTACCGTTATTATCAAGAGGGCTTCGTTTTCCATCTTATTTTCCATTCATTGTGGCTTTCTATCCCCGTTAGTACGGTCACTCTGTGTTGTCCATGTGGAGCACTCGGTGCATGTAATTGTCTTTGTTGTAAATCACCTTGAGCTGCATCTCTTACATGAAAGCTGCTATACAAAATAAAGTTTATTATTATTATTATTATTAACTGTAACTCCTATGAAGCATCTGGAACTGGTGAATAGCCAGATAATGAATGATCTCCAGTATATCATGACACAGGGAAAAAGACGTCAACATGGACAAAGCACATGTGAAATAAAATAAAAACCTATACATGAACAATGTCCCCTAAAAATAAATATATATATATATATGCACAGATAGGTAACACCCACTCTTTCTGTTTCCCTGGACAGGGCTGCCTTGTTGAGCAGCAGTGGGGGGGAGTGCATGATGAAGACCTTGTGGCTTGAAGCGTCACCTGTATTTGGTCTTAAATAATCCAAAATGGGAGACGTATGTCGTAGACTCGACCATCAGACATAGGAAGGCGCAATCAATGGGCAGGTAAAAACTGTAAATTTGACTATTTATCGTGCCAACACTTGTGCCCCTGGAAAACTGCTTTCATGAATGGAGTTACCAACCGAGCGCACGAGTCACGTGAAGGCGTTCTTAATTACAAGCAACATCATCAAAACCTTAAATGAAGTACTTAAAGGGTAGGTCCACAGTCTTTCACGTCTGTCTTAAAACAATAGTCAGGTTCCCATATGACTTTTGGAAACAGATAGTGCTTGTTATTATATTATTATATTATTGCCCCCTGTTCATACAGGCTACGACGAAATGCCTTCATAACGTGCTTGCAGTGTAAGCGACGGGGGAGGCAATCCAAAGTCCTCGCTGTGTGCAGAAATGCATTCCGAAGTTAATCGGAAGCTAACATGCTGCTTCAGCAAGCCTCTGTTAGACAAGTCGATATCTTCCAAAGTTCTTTCAAAGAGTCGTTTTAGTCCAAAATCCCCTCCGTGTCGCCTGACTATTGGTTTGAGACAGACTTGAAAAATGGTGGACCTCTCCTTTGATACGAAATGAGATGAAACTGTGACAGCAAAAGTCTATAGTCATTGAGTTGAAATGTCTATGAATGTCACTATAACCTCATAACAAGAACAGAATAAGATGCAAAAATACTAGAAGTAACCTGCTTCCGAATACTAAAAGCAAGGCTGATTATTATCTGTCTTTAGTATAGAGTGAGCGCGTTCTGCTGTCTCGTCCGATGGTGAACAAACTATTGGGAACGTGGGATGCACATAAAGTTCAAAGCAGCGTCAGACTGTTCCTGCTGCCGAAGGCATAGAGGAGAAGAAAAGTAGTTCACATCTGATGAGGTCTACCTGACAGAAGTTATGCATTTAGAATCATGGGAGCTAATTAACGGCGTGGACTATTTTTCACTGCAAAGTTGCCTCATGTTGTTTTGAGCTGCAGCGACGGCACACGAATGTAGAAGCATCAACGCTGTCAGGAATCCCTTCGGGAATTGACGAATCTTCGTAAGGATTAAAATGCAGCTCTAATTGTTACGGTTAAGGTAGTTTGTTTGGTTGAACCCAGAATACAAGGCAGGACACAACGTCGGCGGTAGGGGAACAAATAAGGTTTATTTGTTACTTTTCCAGAGAGGTGA
>CM022481.1:956752-991173 GCA_011952105.1 Coreoperca whiteheadi
CTAATGGCCGTTGTGTACAGCAAACCATCCCTGTAATACAGTTGGACTGAGCGCGTGCTAAAATGAAGACAACAGCGCGTTATATTCTCCAGAGTATGGTACTGAGAAAAGTATTGTGTTGGTATCAAGTCGTGAAAATGTCCTCGGAAGAGAAGTAAGCAATGCGTATGCTGAAGACAACCAGTAATCTGCTCAGTGTCTTTATGAAATGAATCAAAACAGAAAAGAAGTTTAGCTTGAACATGTGATCATATAATAATTACTGAAGTAGAAGTACTTATAGACAACATTTGTCTAAAAAATATGCCTAAAAACTGCATGAAAAGAACTACTGAGGGACAGTGACTGCATTTTACTGCAGGTATGGGAGTGTATTGGAAACCATTGTATGTGTTCCATGTGAATGCTCTGAAGGAAACAGGTCGTTTCCAAATATGATAACTCTGGTTTTAACGTCATAGATAACACCATTTTTAAAATGCTACCGTTGTCCCGAGCATGGCCTGTAACTTAATGCAGCAGCTCGAACCTCCCAATGATACAGTCACTTCCAGTCAAACAGGTGACAAATGTTCACAAATTGTGGGAATCAAGCATTAACTGACTGCAAATTCCCATGGCTTTACAGGTCATCATAGCGTCCATGACTTGGGAGTTACTTGTGCTTTAGGAAATGTAATGAGTTAATATCCTGAATGTAATATAAAAGCTGAGATAAACACTTAACTCTTAACCTAGAGCAGTGTACAGTGTGAAGACCTTTTCTACATCATGTCGTAGCACACACTTAGAGTTTCCAGAAAAGAAAACAGATTGTCCCCAGTGAAACTATCTAGGGCTCACTGTCTACACATGTACTTTGACAATGCGCTAAAGGATGACACATAGCTAAAAGGTTTCAGTGCACTACTGTAGGGTAGAAATAGGGCTGGTCCTACTAGAGAAGGGGGCGGGGGTGGGTGGGGGGATCTCTTATCTGGACCAGCAGATGAAACATTTTGGAAACTGTACCAAATAATCCAGTGCCTGGGTGAATTCACGCAGCTGTCTGAACGGCGGATTGTATTGCACGAAATCCCTCTGGGAAACAAGCCAAGACTATTGGCATTTCTTGGGAGCGGAGGGTATCGGCGGCATCGGCGCTGCAGTGAATGCCCCAACAGGTCTAGGCCGAGCTAGCGCTGTGAGGGTGAAGAGACGGTGTCAAATCAAGCGTCTGGGGACTTTAAGAATGGGGCAGCTCACAGACGAAGCTCCTTTTTTTTTTTTTTCTCCATTACCCAATTATCGAGGCAGAGCGGCACGGTAAAAATAGCAGGCCCTAGCTTGTTCTTGTAGGCCAGCACGGCGCTGTCTCAGATTACTGCTCAGCGACAGCCGGCTGATTAAGTGTTTCTGCATCTGGGCTTTGAAGAGACAGACAGACAAGAGAGAGGGAGATATATATATATATATAAAAATGTTCTGAGAGTAAGAGAACATTTGAATTTCAAATGAGAGTGTTGGAGCCAAATTAGAGGACTGAAAACAAGCATCATTCTGGGCATGACAACAAGCAGCGCTTTTAGAAGCAGCAAGAAATGAGAGCAAAATGGAAGCGAGGAAAACAAGGCAGCCACCTCCTGACATTGTTTGCTTGTGGACTATTATGTGTTGAAGGCCGAACATGGGATACATTGGCCCTTGAGAACGCACAGTGGCCCAAGTAAAGCAGCCAGTGAAAATCAAGCTTGTTAGTTGTTAAGTTTGACTCATCGGGTCTCTCAGGACCTGCTAGCGTAGATCTTCGGTTGCCGGAAACATGAAATATGAATCTCTACATAAACCCTACAAACAGCGCAAAAGCTGTCACATCACCATATGATATTAGGTCGATCAGTTTACCGTCCAAACAGCCATCTCATAAGAAGAGAAGACAGCTACCAGCTACTAAGAAAAGCCAACAATAAATACTAACCTCATAGAGAGATGAACCTAAAAACCTGGACAAATAAAACCAATCTGCACGGCATTTTTCTGTAATTTGGGTGATCCAACCATTAAGGCTACAAGGAGCTCCAAAAATGCTAAAATAATAGACATTTTAGCTTTCTCTGGACTAAATATATTTTATATAATGTAATATTGTATATTTTACAAAGCGCTGGTCATTTTATTCTTATATTTCAAAATTAACGTTTGTATCTAAGCTGGTTCCCCGCGCTTCCAGCCTTCATGCTAAGCTAGGCTAACCGCGTCCCGACCCCAGCTCTGTACTTCACACAGAGCCATGCGATGATCCATCTTCTCGTGTGGATCTCGGGAAGAAAGCAAGTGATCATGCAAACGCCCCCGTTTAGTCCTGTTTGATGAAAACGCTGAGCGGGAAGACAAAATGCTTCATTAACAGACCCTCGACGATATGTCAGCCCGCACAGCAGCAGAGGATTTAAGTCGTTTGTGTGGCTAGTTTCAGTATTTTATCTCTTACTACATCGCTTACTATCTGAACCTTCAGAGATGTGAGTACAGATAAAGAAAATTACAACAGTGATCGCAATAATTTACCATGAAAAGTCCCAGCCGACGAGCACTGATAAAACCCCTTCCCGTCCTCTGAATTCAGCTGTGAATTGAGTTGCCATCCAATCCAACTGCTGCTGCTCCTTTTTCACTTGGGCTCTCGGGTTCTCTCTGCTCTCAGCCTAATGAATTACGTTAGATAAAGAACTGTTGTGTGCTCGGCTGACTTCGGAGCTAAATGTTTACCGGCTTCAGTTGTTCAACATGGCTCCTGCACTCCTGGAGTGCAGAGAAGCAATTAGCTCTCTGATTAAAAGTCCATCAGCATTGACGAGCAAGGCAAGTGCATCCAAGCAAGAGCAACACTTCAGTCCCGTGGAGAGACCCCGGGAGAGAGTCCAGGCAGTGTGTGCTGTCCCCGGGTGCAGTCCCAGCTTTAATAACCCCAATCAGAGCACGAACAGCAGCAGAGAACTACATGAAGTTGTACAGGCGGAAGTGGGCCATTTTCCAAGCCCCTCGGGCCACGCTTGATGCGGCAATGTCCCCTCAGGACAGAGAGCCGGAAGAGCTCTCAGCTGATGCATGTGGAGAACCCTTCAGGTCCAGGTGAGTAATTATTCGGAGGTGGCCGGGTCTCCGTGGGCACACGCCACCGGAGGCGGCACAGAGCTGAAAAGTGATCGGCCCAGATTCCAGAAGTAAATGTCCCATTTATTTTCTCTGAGCACATTACAGAAAATGCCTTTGCAAACAGTTTTAAGGCTTGAACTGAAGCAGCCAGCGTCGAGATAAATTATGAACTTCCTGCTCACAACCAATTTACACTCGTGTAGCAGACAGTCCTTTCAGGGCTGAGTTTCCAACACCCACTTTTCAGAGATCCGCCCACACGGTTGCGAGTCAAGTGATTTCTGGCAGCGTTGTCTCGCAGCTCTGGTCTGAAACTAAAGCCAGGATCCTGGAGGGACGGCCGTTTGCCAGTGATGGGAAGTCCAGTTCTTTTTAGTGAGCCAGATCATTTGGCTCAGCTCATCAATAAGAGCCGGCTCTTTCGGCTCCCACATGCCACTTTTTTAGCTGTTGCAAGAAATAAAAATGCAAGATTGTTCATCTGCAAAACATTGAAATGTCCTGTATAACAAAAATAGCACACTACTAATGGAATAGCATGGTTAATAAATAATTACACAATCGGGGGAATACACAACAACTGGCCGCTTTATTAGGTACACCTGTTGAACTGCTTGTTAATGCAGCAACTCAGTGCATTTAGCATGTAGACACAAGCTCTGCTGAAGTTCAAACCAAGCATGAGAATGGGGAAGAATGGTGATTTGACTGACTTTGAACGTGGCATGGTTGTTGGTGCCAGACCAGCTGGTTTGAGTGTTTCACAAACTGCTGATCCACTGGTATGGAGCCACAAGGGTATGCACAAGAGCATCTCCGAACAACCAACACGTGATATAATGAATGATAACTTCTTCCGTTTTTTCCCTTTACAAAATGCTGTGACTTTGACGTGGGTGGAGGAACTTTGCGGCTGTTGGCTCGTGGTCTTACCCTTTCATGATTTCTTGTCGTCATCATTCACCAAAAACATTATCAGGTTCAATCAAGGCGCTCTTTGAGCCCGTTCGTGCACAACGCTGACCATGCACAATGCCAAGCGTCAGCTGGAGTAGTTTAAAGTACAACTGGACTCTGGAGCAGTGGAAATGTGTTCTTTGGAGTGAGGAATCACGCTTCACTAGCTGGCAGTGTGATGGACGAATCTGGATTTGGCGGATGCCAGGAGAATGCAACCTACCAGAATGCATAGTGCCTATTCACAGCCGCTCACAGCTTTACTGACTTTGACTTGACATTAAATGCAACTGAGCCGCCTCTGAATTTTGCCGCACATTTAGTCCGAACCCATGTTAAGGATAGCAGAAGTATCAGCATGTTGGTATTTCTGCCCAATAGGTTAATACGTCAATATTGTGGGGAACCAAGGGGTCTCTTGGGGCCGCCCGGCTGGCTTTAGACTTTGGGTCTGTCGTACCACAGAGGTTCCAGGTCAAGCTAATCCTGGAGCGTGTTACAGTGTTACTGTCCACAAGAGTTTTCTGATACCCGATACCTTTTGAGAGCTAGACCATAGATGATCACATCCCTACATTCTGTACATTACAACCCAACTTTTCACTTTAGCCTTTGTAAAAGTCAGTGGCATAAAAACCTCTTTCCCAGTGGGGAACTTGTTGGCTTTCTCTTAGACTATCAGAATCCTTTAGCCTTTGTAGTGCAAATAAGCTACAGTGTGTGCACCCTGTATCTTTTTTTTTTTTTAGCCTGCTCTGGATTTTCTGTGTAGCCACTTCAGGCACTTCGAGCTAAAAAATATTTTGACTTTTTTTTGTTTTGTTAGGATGATGCTGTCATAGACATAAAAACCCACATGCGGCGCGCTTTTCACAGCATGAAAGCACTTCATCTCAGCAGTGCGTTTCACTCTGAAGAATGAGGCCAGGCGGACAAAGACTCTCACGACCTTTAAAGTTACCCAGTAAGACCTGACCATATGATGTGCTTTGTTTGTGTGTGTAAGCAGCTTTATCTACTGAAATTGAAGGAAATGACCATGTTGCCTGAAAATGGGATTCTGTGCGCCGTGCACACACAGTGAGACTAATATGTCTCCTCGTGAACAATGAGAGCAAAGTCAAGGTGTGGCAGTCAGGGTGTTGGACAGGTTGAGACAAAGGGTATGCTAACATACCAGTTATTATATACTATGGTGAAACATACAGATAGTAACAACATTGCCAACAATATCTATTGTCATCATTATCTTAAAGTTTTTTTTTCAGAGGGCACTGCAGGCCAGTACCCTAAGAACTGCATTCATATTGGCCAATTCTGCAGCACACACTAATACACACAAAACATCAATATCCCAGCAAGGCAAGCAGCCAAAAGCAGGGTGGTTTCCAAGAGCAAAAAAAAGGAGCACGATTACGCAACAGCTAATGTGGAGTTGTTCTGAGGAACGCTCTAATAACTAAATCATAGTCTGACTGCTGCACACTTGGCTCTTGACAGCAACTGCTGGCGGGGTCTCCACGTGGGAACCCGTCATCAGAGGACCAATAATGAAAATGGAGGAGGTGGGTTCAGCAGGCTGATGATGTCGTGTAAGCGGGCTGGATTCCCCGTCAGAGGGGACTGATGGGTTGTGTTCCCAAGATCCTTGTCACAGTCATAGCTCACCAGCTTCCTGTGGTGCTGAAGAAAATAAATGAATTGGCCAAAATCAGCGTGCAAGTTCTTGTTCACATTCAAGGTAAGGTCTGAGTGGTGATCTTTGATTTCGGCCTGTCGGCAGTGTGGTGTGCTGAAGCGCGATATCCGTTCTGTCAGTCTGTTCTCTCCAACACTTTGGTCCAGAGCACGACGTCGACCAGCCAGATTGCTCTAACATACAGAAGGGATATTCATGATGATGATTCCTGATTGTTTTGGTGACCCCCGTCCTCGCCTTGGGTCTCAGTTCTATGTGTCAGTATTTATAATATAAACTGGAACTGAGCGTACTCGGTATCAGCTCTGAGCACAAAACATGGAATTTCTTTTCCATTCACAGATATTAAAGTGAATCAAAAAACTGTATCTTACTAATTAATGCACTTTGGGTTCAGGCATGTTTTCCAATTGTCCATGGGATGTGCACGCCTCTTTTAACAACCGCACATTGGCTCTCCTCTCACCAATCAGGAATTTGACATTTTGATGTCAACACGGGTTTCCTTTAGAACCACCATCTCAAAAAATTACATTTTACGCGCCGGAAGGCTCTGAGAACGAGTAACTCACCAGTACATTATTTGTTCAAAACTTCGATATTGTAGGACAGTAGTTCACAAGTTGGGTGTTGGGACAAAGTCACAACACAAGTGCAAGAGCTTACAAGATGGTGAAACATGCCAGAAATGCTCGAAAAACACTCCTCTGCTACACAAAATTAGATGTCTTTTATCAGACGCCCAATATTTGTGCTTTTCTTGTGAATTTCTGGACAGATTCATCTCAGACCCATGAATAAGGGTTGCAAGCCAAAAAGGTTAGGAGCCACAGATGAAGGGTATAATGAGGTTTTAGATTTGTCCATGTGCAGACTGACAATAGCACTGCAAACAATGCGTTGGCAGAGCACTGCCGTCGTCTTTGCACATCCGGCAGCACGATGCGTTGGCCACTCAAATCTATGAGTACATTCCTGGTAGAGTCTTTTGTAACATGTTGGTCTAATTCTACTGTTTACCTCACAATTGCTGATACAGAGGATACAATTATTTCTGCTGTGATAACTTACACCTTCGAGGTGGTCGCAGTATTATAAACAGCTGTGCAGAGTTTTGGCCTGCATCAAGACGTATCGATTATCACTCAAACTAGACGTCCTGGATCCCATTTCATATTCTTACCAGTACCTGTAGCAACACACTCACACAACACACGCCTTAGCATTTTGTTCCCACGGTGTCATATTTGGTCTGAAAGCCTGCTAAGTCGTGTCTAGCCATAGTGAACACCAATGGTAATGGTAAAAAGCGAGGTCTTCCGTTTGTGTCAAAACAAGAGATGGAGAGTAGGCAGGCAGTATGACAAGGAGGCTGATTGTTACTTACAAGTAACAATTAGCTATACAGAGAGCTTTATGGGTGATTTTATGCAGCAGCTGGTGTCGGATGATGATCACCTTTTGCAATTTCTGACAGTTCATTTTCACTTCATGGCAAATTAAAATATGTATATATGACCAGCTGCAGGAAATAATCTGTTTGAACTAATCCACCATGATACAGAATGCAGAATTTTCATCGTTTATTTGGTCATTTAATCACCAATCCCTTCCTGTTGTAATCAGGTACCCACCTTGGGGAGGGGAGGGGGTGTTAACTGTCAGCTGACAGAATAGTACCATCAGACTGATTGTCTCCTGTAACCTGGGCTAGGTACCCTAACGTTCATGGGCTCGGCTCATAGATTGTATAGTGCCAAGTTACAGTATAAGCCTACTCTGACTGCCTCGTGTTGCATGCATAATATCGGGCTTGTGTGTGCGTGTAGAGTAATGTTGTGTGCATATACGTATAGTGGACTGTAATATTGGTTGCGTGTCGTGTAAATGAGGGCGTGTGTGCAAACCATTGAAACCAAGGAGGTCACTGGGAGTGAGGTCGCCACTGCATGCTTATTTAATCGCGTGCGACTCGATTCAATGATGTCGGTTATGTCAATTACGTCAGCGATTGTGCCATGGCTGAGGGAAGCTTTTATTTTGGAAGACACGCATTTGATTCCAGAACCCAAGGATGCAGACTAGGTTTCGGTTGTGGAGAGGACACAAGGAGGTCAGAAAATGTCAGGATACTCGTGGATGGGTGCAAGCGAAGACGAGGTGTTTGCTGGAAGTAAATGTTATGGAAGGGAGTGGCATGCACCTTTATTTCCCGTTTAGAGAAAGACAGATTGATATATTGTGTTGCATGTGTAGCCAACTGAAGTAACGTGGAGACTTCCACAACGTCTACTGTTCGTAAAGGACAAGATGCTTGATTGACGTCTCTCTTGACGCTTGACGTTTCTCTCGCACCTGTGTAGGTGTTTAAACTGAGATTTCAGACTCTTATGAATCATCATCATTTTGTGTCATCCCTGCTGTTCAGTCACAGGACTGTAAATGTCACCTCTATAAAATGCAACATATTGGATTGTGGGATCATTAGCAGAACGTAGTATACATGTCGTAGACACTACTTTTCTGTGCTGTCGCTGGACCTTTCGAGGCTCCAGTGCATCAATTTCACACTCAGAATATAGTTATGTGTGGTTTCCAGACCGTCCTCGGCAGAAAAACAGCCGCATAGGGTTAGGGGTAGGGAGGAGGTCGGGTTGGGTGGGTCAAACACAGGACTTTCACCCAGGAGACCGGTGTTTGTGTGAAACTAAAAGTCACCGTTGACTTATTTAAAGCCCCTGAGTCCAAAAGCGACTGAGACGCAAGAAAAAACATCGGCTGCGTTCTGAGCAGCCCCCCCCATGTGAAACAGCCCTCCCCTACACCCAAGCATCCCATAAATGATTGTGTTAGAGCTGTCACTCCACAACTGCCTCTCTGCTTAAATCAAATATTCAAGCTGTAATTTCGCCCCCTCTGTCTGTGCTGGACCTCAGAGGACAAACATAAAGCTCCATCAGCTGTCATGTACTCCTGATGGCAGTTTGTCTTCAGACTTCTCCATTTCAGGGCTCCAACTTTAACCAATATTGTTCTGCAGAAAGCACCATGAGAATATATATTTCTTTTTGTGGATTAAAACAGAAACCGCACAGAATCAGCAAAGCACTGCAAGGCAAAGAGTTTTCCTTTCAAAGCATCATACATTATCTAAAACCATCATTCTATATCTCAGGAATATAAAGGATTGCCACAGTCTTACCAACCATGAAGTTGGCTGCCATCCTCCAAACAATTTTTATTATATTTCATCGTCTGCTGTCAATCAAGTATGTATTATTTCTGTCAAAATGTGGACTTCCCATTTCAAAATGCAAAATCTTCATGTTCGACAGCAGCTGCAAACGTTTCCTGTTCCACTGCGTCAGATGTGTGCACCCGTAGCACTGCAGACCCCCACCACAGTCTTCTATTGCGCCTGCGGCTGCAGGCCTGAATAATGTGATTGGTCTTGTCATTTCAAGTGGATCTGGGAATGTATTCCCCCGCTATTTATTACTAGCAGTGTGCTCACTGGCATCGTCTGTGGTTTGGTTATGATGTTAGGAGTCCTGCTTGTGCCCCTGTAGAAGAAGAACCTCAGCAGTTGATGTGTGCAAGGGACAGTTTTGGTAAGAAATGTACTTTTGGCCTTTTTTTTTCTCTTTCCTAATGAGTTTGGCTAACCTGAGGTTTGTTTCCAACCTGTCTGATCAGCTGATGTTGCAACATTCGGGTGCAATGTTGCTTACAGGACCCAAGCGTAGAGAACACACCACACATGTGAATTTCAGACGCCTAAAACTTTATTTCATTGCTTTGCCAACACAATCTTAATCACTTGGGGTCATCAGTCCCCGCCAGCAGGGTTCCAGCTTCATCCAGGCCTCAAGTGGCCCACGGGAAGGTATTTTGAGATGATGTTTGAGACCCCTGCTTTTGCGTACGGGTCTGCACCCGGGGTCACCTTCCAATTGAAGGGGCTAGCATACCTCCACGGCGGCATCTTGATCAGATGCCTGAACTACCTCGGTCCTTTAAACGCTAAGGCACAGTGGTTCCACTCTAAGATCCATGATCATTGGTGAACAAGACCCCAAGAACTCCTTCACTTGGGGTAGTGACGTCCAGCAGAGTACCTAGTTCCTTTATATAACTAGATTCAAAACTAGTACAATTACAATTTATTGATACCAAATTTTAAACAAATCTGGTCGCCAGTTGTTGACACATGTTTAACATGGCCATTCTTAGGGTCCACTGGGGGAAACACACTGGATATTCAAATATTTTTTGACAAAACGCCAAGTCCAGTTTCTGATTAACATCACTTGCATGGAACCTGAATTCACTCACAAAGCGTCATTGTCTCCCCATCACTTCATTTGCCCTGTGCGCCAACAGAGACATGCTAGGTCTGATGCCACACCGGGAATAAACCGTCTGAGGGTTTCTCACAACCGGTTTCTGCTTCACTGTCAAACCTTTGCCAAATAGGACAATATTATAATTGCAATCATATCCTTGACTGTGGCTTTTGAGCCAGCACAGCATCAGTCCCAGCCGTGAGATTATCAAGAGCGCTCGGGCTAAAGTGTGGAAATAATCAGCAAATAGCTGAAATATTGATGTTTGCTATGAAAACAGCAGTGGACTAGACCCTGGAGGATCAGCGCTCTGTGTGTGTGTTGGTTTGGGGGAAGGGGCAGGTTGCCGAGCACATAACACAATCACCGCGCCATCTGTCGCTGCAGAGGAAACCTGGGCCAGCTGCGCTCTGCTGTACTGTACCTCCGATCTACAAATGGGTTGCACGTGGGGGCTCGCAGATGTGATCATCGCCGACAGATGTTTACCCTTTCTATACCCACACCAGTGGAGGGCAGATAAAAGGCCAAAAAAATGCAGATTAACCCTGCAATTCTTTTCCCGGAATTCATGAGATGCAGCTTTGCTTTACCAGAAAACAATCCAGAGAGACATTAAGCCATTATGGTGGCTGTCCATCATATATAATATAACCTCAATCCCCTCTGGGATTAATTTTGTTTTTGCACTGTTGTATAGTTATCTATTTATCTCCATAGATAAATAGATAACTATACAACAATACAGTTTTACTTGTACAACTTGTTTTTTTACTGCTGCAACCGGTTATTGATAATATAATACAGCATAACAACATATTTGGATAGTTGGAATCCAATGTAGTGAGAACAGCAGGGGGGTGGAGGACGTCTCCCCCCCACACACACACACACCAGGCTCGTTTATGACCCACCAGGATGCCATGAAAGGCAGAGTTACTAAACCTCCTCAGCTCTATGGACCCATCGGGTCCCCTCATAGCAGCAGTAAAAAGGTGCCAGGTTGGACTCCACAGTGAAGCCGTGTCTTGTTATGGCTCCCTGGATCAGCGGAGAGGCCAAAAGCAGCACCGTCTCCTCCTTTATCTATCAAATACACACGCAAGCAAACACTCCCTCTTTGATGTGATCCAAGATGCGGTTTGCCAGGCCTCTGCGATGAGAACTGAAAGCACCTCCTTAGGTGGAGGACTGTGGTGTGCCCTTGTTTTGTAATCCAAGTCTGAATGAATGTGAATTAGCTCTACAACCAAACAGTAACCCGGCTAACGTCAATCTGCACGTTTCCATTGATGTTCAACCTAAGTTTTATTCCTGTAGGACATGAGATGAGTATGCTTCCAGTTCAGGCATGCAACTTTTGTTTTCCAGGAGACAACACAGTTACCCAAGTCTCTGCAGCCATTGCTAACAAGTACATGCCTTTCTTGATTGAATAATTCTTCCCTGAATGTTTCATAATCACTATACTATATGGATGTCTGGGTTTCATGATTGTATGGCCATAGGGATGCTTGAGTATGTGACATTTGTGCGCGTAAAGCTTAAATTAAATTCATTCAGGACAACATGGGCTGTGTTTGGAGTTTCAGTAAAGGGACAGAGTCACAGCTAACGCCCTCCTCCTTTGTCAAACGAACATAACTCGTGACGCCCTCCCGCCCTGGGCTCAGAGGATGTTCAATTTTAACTGTTATTTTCTAATTACGTGTTTCTGTAAGTTTTCTTTTCCTCGCCTGAAGTCCCTTCACAAGTTCACTTTTTCCAAGCAAGTTTCAAAGCCTCAGCATCACTGAGGAGTGTTCCTTTTGACTTTTCTCTTTTTGTAAATTTAACACTAAGCCTCACGATTTTTTGCAGCTTTATATTTTTCTCTTCTGAAGCCTAGCTGAAGGAGCCAGTGTAGCCAGAGATATTTCATTTGACAGGCCACGACAGTGGGATACAGTCCCTACAAAAGCCCCTGGAAGCCAGATAACTGTGGAAGAACGAACTCGGGGAAAGAAGCCGTAGGCCACAACGCCCGGGTTCCAACAAAGGATTGGACGGAAGAAACTTTGAATCCTGCATCAGAACTGTGGCAGCAGCATGTCGGACCGGACCCAGCTGCGCCAACACGGCCTCCTCTGCACCTCGCCTTTGCCATCGCTCCAAACGGAACCACGGTTTTGCTGTGATAAAGGTTGATGTCGAATTAAATATAGTAACAATTTGTTAGATTAGCTATGCGCCCTAGCGTTACGGTAGCCTCTTTGCGTTGTTTTTAAAATCAGCTCACATCTCTCATCACTTTTGCCATTAAGATCAGGTTTATTTCATCACTCATTATCTGCTATTTCGTTTACTATTTTCTTTATACTTTATTAACCCATCATTTAGTCATGTGTCAGGCATTTAGCTATAGATAAATGTCCTCAACATCTGATTATGTTTATTATCCTAACTAGGACCAGTGAAGGATTTATTTCCTTGCACCACAATAGACTCTATTGCCCTGACTCAGGATGATGGTCTGCATACCAGCCAAAGGTATAGCAGAGGAACAGATGTTAAGTCAGCGTGCCTAGCTGCTGACTTCCCCCGGGTTAGGTTTTCAGCAAGGTGATGTTCAACGGCCTGTGCTGAGCCATGGATCCACTGGCAACAGGACAGTAATGTGCAATTGAGAGAGAGCTTCGGCAACGGCAGAGCATAAATGTCTCTTAGTCAGAGTTCAGACAGGACGAAAGCTGACAAAAGAGTGTAGATAGCAAAATACGTTCAGACAAAGAAGAAAGAAAAGGCTTATTCACTGAACAGCTCAGATACCGTTGACGGAGCTGATATGTCATGACAACGACTTCCCAGGTATCGGCTCACATCTCAAGGTGATCGGACGTTTTAGAACTCGTGCATATGGTGCTGGAGATACGGAGCGCCATAGCTGCTACTTTTCATGCCAGGCCGCGCGCCTATCATTCCCGAGAATGGTTTTGCACGTGGAATGGCCTCCGACCGACGTTTCAGGGTAACGTGTCTTTGAGGGATCGTAGTCCAGAAAGGAGAGACTCGGAGAGGTGTAGCTGCAGTATATTCTACTCAGGCCCTGATAGGTTTTTCATGTTTCCAAGGCGTGTACCATCAATCTAAACAGCCACAACACAATCATTTAAGAGAGAGAGAGACACCTTGTGTTTTGATGCTCAAAGGTCTTCTTACAGAAAATGGTGTAAGTCCACACACAGAACCTTCCGAGTCACCAACAAGCTCCATTGCTTACATCAGAAGGAAGCTGTTGAAGGTGGGAATGGCTGTCTCCTCCTCGTCATACCATGAATAGAAGCTGTCTGGGAGATACAGCACACAGCAGCGCCCGTCGGTCTGCTTCATCCGCACAGGAGATGTGTGGCTGCTTGAATGCTCTCACGCCTAGAGTCCACCTGCAATAGAGCGGCGCGGTGCAGTCCGCCGGCTTCCGTCCCCCGCTGAAACGCAACGCACAGGCGTGGGCAACAGCAGTGCCAGACAGCTCACGAGGGCTCGAGGAACACTACATCCCTCTGGGGACAACACAACGTTTGACAACTGCCGTGCTTTTCAGTACGCATCAGCTGGCCAAGAGGGGATATTGTTGACTCTCCAAGAAACTTTCTCTAAAGATGTGGTTACTCTAGATGGCATTGCCATCGGAGTTATCTTTGAGCAAGAGTCAGTCACATCCCGGGCCCCCAAATGTGGAACACCCATCGGATCCGGCCAGGTCGCAATGTTCAGGACTTGTCCTCACAGCAAAGCTTTCCTCACGTATCATGTACGTGTAGCGTTTTGCCCGGCACGGTCATTCTGGGAAAAGATGTTTGCCTTTTGGAAAAGTGGCATTTCCGGTGACTCAGACCTTTATGAGCTCTGTGTTTTGGTTTAACAGCCCCTGGCTCGGATAAGCAAGACGCGAGAGTCGCAAACTGATGCTTCATGGGTTTCTGTTTCTTCTTGTCCGCAATCAGCACCTCGGGCACCGTAGAAAACACAGCGAAAACTATAAAGATGTGTACAAAAACATCAGTACTTATCACATTAGGAATAAACACAGTACACGATGATCGATAAAGAAAGTGAGTTAAATACAGCTATTAAGATAGTTATTCACCAAGTTAGGACATTCTTGAATAATAATCTAGGCCCTGTAGTGCAAAGTTCCAGTGTGCAAAGCACGTATTAAGCTAAATTCAATAAACTGTCCACGGAGCTAATTAAACTGCTCCACCATTCACATTCAGATTCGTGCCACAATCTGGAAGAAATTCAGAATTATTAACGTCATTACGAGCCGGAGCGTGCATTACACCTCAATTTGTCACCCGCCAAAATGACTTCCCCTGGTGCAAAACAAACATACAGCACGTTCCAATCCATACAAAGAAAAGACAAATTCACTGCTGCTCGAACGCTAATTAGATGGCGCTGCACACCGATAATGCAAACACAACGGAGCAGAGAAATGTTTCCCTCCGTTTCAATGAACAGCTCATCCCTGCCGTACCTGAAGTAAAGCCAATTAGACTACTTTACACACCTCGTTCCGCTCCCGTAATTTCTAATCCTTCCCATTAATCATTTTATTCATAAATCCCTTCAATATTGCCTTTGACTGAATCTAAAATACTCATCATGAACCATGTTGCCCTCCTATGCCGTATTTGTCTCTGTTCTCAACTCGATAATTTCCTTGACAATGTTTATTTTCTTCCAGTTTGCATTTGAATGTTTTTATGCGTCGTGCGAAGCACTCTGGGTGGCTTCTGTGAATGAGGCGGGCCACACAAATAACCTTGCCTCACAGTGTGGTCACATTCCACACCTGGGTAACTGACACGTCCCGTTCCATATAAACGTGCAAGGAAACGCCTGAACTCGGATAGACACACTAAAATATATAAAAATATAAAATATTCAATTATGCAATTTGTATAATCCAAACATCCCATAATTTACTGATTTAAACCCACTGTGAAACAGAGCCACCCTCCTGACATTAGCAGCAGCGCTCTTTGGATACGGAGGAATCTACAAATGCTCAATGTTCATTTCCTCACATTTAAACCACTCCACTTATTCGTGTCCCTTTGGCACGCTTATTTTATACAGCTGTGGCGCCATATTGGTTGCTGTTTCAGCGATATGGGCCGGTTTTGGCGGGTATCAGTTAGCTGAACATATTCAACTGTGTAGACTCACCCACAGCTGGGTTTTATCAGACCGAGATTGTCAATCTAGCCTGAGTGGTTTTGGAAGGAGACATGTTGATATACTTAGGAGTTTGCCTGTCAAACACTGTTGTGTTTCCTATGGAGCCCCTACGGTCCACTCACTGCATTTCAGAGCTTTTTCACAGACGGCTACTCTCCAACGAGTGAAAACGCAGTCACACTGTTGTTTCAGAATAAAGTATACCGACCATCCCAGATGAATAAATTGTCGTTGTTGGTTGTGGTCTGTTTACCGGACTTGTTGATAACCGATGGAAAGTTAAAGAGTGAGCGGGCCGCCGAGGGGAGGAGATTTTCAGGCAAGACAGGGGACACCGTACCGAGATGATTTACCGAAGACAAGAAAAGCACCTCGGTAACGGAATGCTGGAGGGGAGCCACCTAGCTCTAGTCAGCGGTTGCTTTAGCAACAAGTAAAGCAACATACTACGTGAGTACTTTTACATGAATACCTTTTTATTGAAAACTGCTTGATTGGAGTCCGCTGTGCACACATTTGAAGCACAGACAGTCCAAATTAGAATCTAACCTGCAACCCTGGTAGTGGGCTACACAGAGCTGCTCATTTCCACGAGACAATGTATCGCAACAATCCATATTCATTGTAAGTAACACGGGATAAAAGACTTCAAGGAAAATATATAAATGCAATGCTGCCAGCCAGCCAAATACTGTAACTCATGCAATGAATATAGATGATGCTCGCTCATGCATTTATGCAGTAGGTTTTAATCAACACACTACTTGAATACCACTCTACGCTGTGGCCCCTTCTTCACTTTTATCAACGGTACTGGGCCACGTGCATGTCGAGCTAAACTTTAACTGTCGTTTAACTCGGCAAAGTGACTAGAAACACATTCTAATTTACAGCAGGCCTGGAGGGAGGACTGTAGCTGTAGAGAGATGTGGCAGAGCTTTAGCATTCATCCATGGATGGAATACTGAGGGGACTCAGGGGCCCAAGGCATCAGGGGGGCCCCTCTGTGCGAAGTGACTGAAGGGAAAAAAAGTCTTAATTTAGTGTTGACAAATTAAATGAGCACACTAAACATGAACTTGTATAAATCTGTATTTTGAATATTTCATGTGATATCTTCATACAAGTAAAATAAACTTTTTTATTTTACTAATTTTAATACCACCCCACCTGTGAGGCTGTTTTTAACTTTTGGTTATTGTCCCTTATCCCAGGGTGGTGCCCCGTAATTATTCATCCACATGACTAATTATGATAATATTAATAATGGATTAATATTCATAAATATCTTTGATATTTTGCTAATAACCATAACCTACCTGAATCCCACCAGTGCTTCACACATTATCATATCAATAATAAATAACCAAGGCAACAGAAGGAAGAAAATAAAACATAAAAACTAAGCAAACTGAAACAGTTCGATAAATGATGCCAGCAACGTCAACCCAAACTAAAAGCCAACTTAAAAAGATATGTTTTGAATTTATTTTGAGGGAAGGGAGTTCCACAGTTTAGGACTATAAAACTGAAAGCAGCAAGGGCGTAGACTTGGGTAGGGATGGACATGGCCCTACCAATATCCAGCCCCCACTGAATTATGACCCAAAAATGTAACCGCTGTTGTCCGTCAGGGTCTGGTCAATGCAGGTAATCTCCTGTGTAATCTCGTTCTCTACGTAAAAGCTTCAGATTGCAAGAGTTTGGCATTTACCTTTATGTCGCAGAACAAAACGGGAACATCTCTTCAGCTTGTGTTAACCGCAGACCTTGTTTCAGGCATCGAACCGAAAACCCATTGGGCCGACTTTTCAGACCTTCTTAGCGACTTCATTTCTAAAAGGCAACTATCTAGAGAGTTCTTCCAGCCCGTTCTGATTCCCGAGGCGTCTGTCACGCCCCTCAGCGTTGTATACAGCCGCACATGGTACCCTTAAGTGTCTTTATGAGACGCCTTCTGGGCTCAGGGCTGCCAGAAAGGAAGTCAGGCGGCGTAGCATATAGAGCAGTAGTCCATACAAGGCAGTGGATGGGGGGCACAAACCACCGCAGGACTTTCTCCCAGGAAACTGGTGTTCGTGTCCCGTGTGAGACCAAAAGTGAACGTTGAGTTATTTAAAGCTTGAATTGATGTCACGGGACTTCCTATTACCTTCGTTTTTTTGCCATAAAAACCATGTTTATACACACAATATTACTGAACACAAATACAGTTGGACAGTCATTCACACTCCCATTGCATTGACACTGCTTCCCTCCTTTTATTTTACAATAGGAGACCGCTGAACAAAAAGTTAAAAAGAAAAGAAAGTTCCGTTTTTGACCAAAAAGCAGGGCAACATTTAATTCGCGTTCAATCTGAAAGTTCAAGGAGAACCCCGACGAGATTCTTACAACGCCCTCAGAAAACTTTACAGGATAATAAAAGGCTTTTCAATTACCAAAACTCTGTAGGTCAGCGGCCCTTTCTGCTCCTGCTGCATCTCAAACCTGCAAAAGCGAATAACCCGTATCTCCTGCTCTGTTCGACTGATGTCAGCGCGCCGCAACAGTATGCAGCACCAGGCATGTTAATGAAAGAGCAAATCAGAGAGTGATGCGTTCTGTAGTTAAAAAAAGGGCCAGATGTTCCATTTTCTAAGTTTATCTTGGAAATATTGGAAAACCGCCAACGGTTTCCTGAAACTCACATACTCCCCTGCTCAGTCTGTATTAACAGTAATGCATTATATATCCTACAGATGGTAATTAGTGATATTACAAGACGTTACATATATGAATACAGTGGAACTTCGGAAAGTTTGGCATGATTACTGACTGATTCATTACTTGACTCATTTTCGGGTGTGGTCGTATAAGCAATGGTGGGAAATAACTGAGTACATTTAGTACAGTTCAGAGGTTCTTTATGTGAGTGTTTTCACTAAACGCCATTCACTTTTCTGGACAGCAGTGACATGATTTAGGCAATTGGGTTCAGACAAAAGTAGTCTGTCTCCAAATAGGGCATTCGCGCTGATGCCTATGCTAAAGACTAAGAGAACTTCCAGGCAATCAAACAAATAAAAAAGTTATTTTTCAGCAAATATTTGTTGCAGTTTACACATCAACAGAGAACAGTAAAGTCTTATTCCGTTTGCCGTATTTGCAGTCATTTCTAAAGCCCATGTCAACGTGATGTAACTCGTGTGTGTGCAGACCCAGTGTTGCGTGCTGTAGTGCTGTGGGTGTGTCTCTGCGTTTCTGCAGGTATTGATCTCCCCCGCCTTGTGATCACCTAATCGGGACGTGGAGCATAAAGGCACGGAGAGACCTGCGAGTCGTGTCAGGGGACGCTTCTACAGTGGACTCCGTGTGAGCTTAGCTTGCGTGTTTGCAGGTGCCTCTGCCATTTTTAAAAGCGTGAGGGTTCTAGGGGTGTGCGGTGTTCAACGCAAGCCCTGCCGCCTTCTGCCTCCGTTCCAGTCAATACAAATACTACATGTAGCCCTTCACCCAGGAACTATGTTCACCAGCATTCAACATCCCATAGTATAAAGCAACTTTAGACTGTTTATGTCACACAGGTAGTTACTTTTTCATCCCCCTCCTGTCCGGTGAATGAGCGACACCTTACACGCCTGCAGATGTGTGACCACAGGCTGTGTACGCAGAAACCTAAAGCGCTGGAGGTGTGTGTCCGCTGCCTGCATCCATTTTGGACCATAA
Organism: Coreoperca whiteheadi; assembly: GCA_011952105.1. NCBI lineage: Eukaryota > Metazoa > Chordata > Actinopteri > Centrarchiformes > Sinipercidae > Coreoperca > Coreoperca whiteheadi. The sequence goes on from CM022481.1 coordinate 975,824, forward strand.
CGTTTTTTTATAACATAAATGTAGAGGCCCGGAGAAGTAGGATGACAGTTGGGTTCCAGAGCTGTCAAACATTCTGCTTGAAAAAGTCTCCTCTGATGTGCTCAGACCCTCAGCTCATGCCTTGACCTGAAGCGTGTAGAAAACTGTCCCAGGTCCTGGTTTAGGCTTTGCGAGGTGATTCCCTCTATTACTCCGGAAATCAGCACCTCTTCTATCAGAGCTCTGCAGCTTGTCGTGCAGCTTGTTTCACCTGGGTTCACTGTCAGTGGAACAAATATTTAACGTCCCAAGTCTCCAAACTCTCAGCTTTCCAACTGTGAAAGTAAAGAGGCAATCACAGCTGGGCTGAAGGGCGGGTGGGGCGCTTCATAAAACCAAAGAAATGCAAGGTGATCAAACGTAACCTTTTCAACACTGCCGACGACAGGAACATTGCTGTCTCTATTTTCTGCTGAATCAACCCGCCACCTGCTGAGAGGGCTGGCTTCCCCCCCCTTCACAGCTGCTGGATAAAATACAGACTACAGAGCAGCGAATAGCCGCCATCACAGAAAGAACACAAACATGGCAAGCCAGGGTTTGGTGAAGCGTTTCTGCAGCGTTTCAGACGTCTGTCACTTGTACATTTAAGGGAAGAGTCCGCACAACTCCAAAGAAGCACGAGCGGTGTTCGTCATGACATGACTCTCGGTGTTTTTTACTCTTTCCTGCGCACAGATTGAAGCACAGTCTCCTTAGGAAGCTGTTTACAGTCACACAAATATCCCAACATGTTGTGAACACCTATGAGTGATCGAAGCCCCCAGTTTCAGTACGAGCACACTGAACTATGGGCGCCAGGGGGATTATAATAAAGGAAACCAGGAGAGTAGTTTTCTTCTTGTACCTTTTGTCCATTGAATTTCTGATCTGCCTAAAACAGGCAGTTTGGCTTCCAGCACCTCAAGCTGTGCTGCTTTCCCCATCCATGCCAGTGTATCTGGGTGAGGTGGCCCTGTGCCCTTTGGTCTGGCCTTTGGGAGATAGATGGGAGGGACACGGCGTAATGTCATCCTCCTTCCTCTCCTCGGTGATCGTCCCTTCTGCTGCTGTGTGACTGGACCGAGGCGGTGGCCACCTCTCCCAAATCCAAAACCTGGGAATGACTAACCGCTCCACTCCAATATCAAAATAAGTAAACACAGGGTGTATACAGGTTTCTAGTACTGTAATGTAATGTCTCACCATTTAAAAAAGATGTTCTGGGTGAAACGCATAACCAAAGTTGTTAGAGAGGCCACCCATCAATGGCTGTACAGTATCTCAGGTGTGACAGTGGGTTGGCCATGGGGTTGGTGCTCGGATCCTCCTGTCCACTGACACTGAACCCCAAATTGCTCTAAATGTGAAACTAGGGGCAAAAAAAAAAAAAATGGAATGAAAAGGTACAAGGGATGCTGATCTCGAGGTGACCCCTGACCCTAAGAGGTATAGAGAGAGGCGATATTTCCTAAAAAAAAGCTGTAAAGTACTCTTTGTTACAGTAATTATTCTATTAGACTCATTGGCATGTGTAAGGCCATCTTCTTTTCTCCAGTTATTACACAACAAAAAGCGCCCTCATCAGTTAGTACAGATACATCTGTATGTCCTTTTCTGCCTGCCCCCATGGCGGCCAACAAGTCCTCCAAGCTAAACATCAAAATATGTCATTTGCGGCTGCCTTTCAAACCACCCCGGATTAGTGTTTTCTTATTGAACGCCACCATCAGCAGGTTGACAAGTTTGTCAGTGGCCTTTCTATATGACTATACCAAGGACGGATCATGTGCCCACGTCCTGATCTGCCACTGCCATGGTTAGGGAGAGGATCGGACTACTGGGGGTAGTCTACATAAGTAGAGCTAAACAGATTGGTTAAGGATAGGAAAAGATTGCAGGCGTGGTCAAAAGACAATAATGTTGACCGTAGGTCAACGAATACAGTCACATGCGTTTTGGATCCACCCATCCACCTCAACCGCCTCCCTATTAGGGAGACGAGAGTCATAATGCACACAGCCAAGGGATCCTTTATCAGGTGAACCGAATCTGAGGTGGTCCCGGCATTAGAAGAAACCACAAGATGCTGTCGTGTTTAGTGACTTAGATTAAACCGGAGCTATGCAGAACTGTCTCAAGCCTGACTCGCAGATACCCTGAAGGTAACACTGCAGCTTTTTTAAGAAGTATAAAAGTGAACCATAAAGAGAACAGGAATATACAGTGTTCAGAGAACCCAGAGAGACAAAAGAGACCGACCCAAGCAGAATCAAATAGTTTTATTTGAGAGAATGCTGTAGTGGAACTGACACTGATTGCTGACAGAAGATGTCAGACTCATTGCTTCGACTATGCTGATACAATGGCTGTCAGTTCCTACCCACATGATGGGGTGTATCGGTCGCTGGGGACATTAATGGGGGAAAACATCCAGTATTAGTCCGTCACTTTAATGCAGTGACATTTCGTATGCCATTCTGACGTCTCTTTGTTCTATCATCTACATAGCTACATTTGATAAACTGCATTGCATGCTGGCCACGCCGGTGTAGGTGTTGCACGTGGCATCCTCACAGGCAATCGCAGCGTTTCCAATGGAAGCTCCCCGACACCCACACGCGATGCCGCATCCGAATGGTCGGGGGTCGGGGGTGCGTGGCTCTCCTCAGCCGTGACCGCGGCCAGCCAGGGGATCAATTGTTTTTCCTGTCAATTCTCTCCACCACAAATGGAAGCTGATGGCCCCCCGTCTCTGTCTATTGATTGTCAGTGCTGATAAGCCGACTCATAAACACTACCGGCGGTTCCAACCAGGCGGAGAGAGATGACCACGGACGACAGTAACTGTTTGTAACCCCTCGCACAGCTGTTCTTTTCTTTGTTATTGTTGTGATGTTTATGTGCCATTCCAGTCTGTCATATTGAACCTTTATCTGAGAGGAAAGAAGAAAAAAAACAAAGTTCTACCCCCCACTAATTTTCATGTTTTGGACTTGTTATTGTGAAATAATGGATAAAATGACGTCTCTTTGTGTTGTATTCTATAAACTGATATGTTTATAATATATTTTTATGTAAAATCTTAATCTGAAAAGTATCCAGTAACTACATCTGTCAAATAAATGTAGAGGGAATAAATACAATAAATAAATACAATATTTCCCTTTGAAATGTAGTGAAGTACTTCTTGAGTAAATCTAATTAGTTATCATCATTCAGTGAGTCATCTTACGCTCAGAAAGAAAGAAAGAAACATGCATATTCCCCAAAATGTTGAGCTATTCCTTCAAAGTTTTTAGCATTTACAGCAACAGTACTATATGTGATGCTCCAGAACAACTCTGAGCAAGCTTGACACAAGACCTGCACTGCACCAGAGCCAACCTGTTTTATTATTGGAACTTTATTTAATCGGACGGTTTCATTGAGATTAGGATCTCTTTCAAAAGAACACAAACAAAAACAGATTCCACTTTCAGCAGGTGTTTCAGCGTCCGGAGATGTATCTGGACCTGTTACTATGGCGACCTGCTGGGGCAGTGCTGCTGTGTCTCTGGTGCAGGGGACGAGTGGCTCAGGTCCTGCTCGTTGGGCTCCACCTGGAGCTGCTCGGTTGTCCGTCTGTACCCGTCATCTTCCCTTATGTTTTACATCCCACACTTTTCATCCTAATTATATATATATATATATACTACAATTTCGCCATTGCCATCATAATTGTATGTGCTATGATTTTATGCTATGAATCTATTCTGTACTTACGACATCTATTGCATGTCTGTCCGTCCTGGGAGAGGGATCCCTCCTCTGTTGCTCTTCCTGAGCTTTCTATCATTTGTTTCCCTGTTAAAAGGGTTTTTTTTGGGTAGTTTTTCCTTAATTGAATCTCGAGGCTCTAAGGTCAGAGGGGGTCGTATGTTACAGATTGTAAAGCCCTTTGAGGCAAATGTGATTTGTGATATTGGGCTGTATAAATAAAATTGAATTGAATTGAATAGATTTTTTTTTTGTGTACTTGTACTTCTTTGAGTATTTCATATCTCAAGTACCTTTCAAGTCGCATCCGTTACGGAGTAAAAACAAACGTCACATGACAAAGTCGTGATAACCAGCGTGAGAAGGGCTGCCAATCAGCAGCTGCAGCAGAGAGCTGGCTCTCTGGAAAGCGGACATGTTCTAAATGTCCACTTACCCAGTGTCAGGGATGTCAGCTGGGCCGGGCTTAGCGGGTTTGTGAACTGTACAACAATGCATCAAGAATTACGCCATCAGAGTTCCAAATTGATAGTTTAGTTTAGTTGAAATTGAGTCATTCGCTATCAATTTTCCCGTGTGCGAAGGCTGGGGCCCTGAGGTGAATTCAATGTGAGTTGATATCTGTTATTCAAATAAATACTGATTCCCCCCGAAGGCTCGGAAGTGAGTGTTAATCTGCTACTTTCTCTTAATGACTCTTATGTGGTCACATATTTTTTTTTCGGTACACTAATAAGACGTAATAAGCCATACTCTGTATCAAATTAGGCCCAAACTAAAATAATCTGTTGTTTATTGAATAGTAAGCAAACATAATTATACCCCAATTAGACACCATACAGCAAAATAATGCTGTAGTTAGAAACCCCACATAAAGCCGTATTAGACTCAACATGTATACTATACTATACTTAGACACTATTATACCAAATTATACTCTAATTAGAAACCAAACAGGAGATCCTAATACACAATGAGACTATTTTACAGGATCATAGTCTAATTAAATGAAATACAATACCATATCAAATCCAAAATATGCTACAGTTAGGCGCTATTCTACACTATATCATGCTATATGAGACACCATATTTAATGCTGCCAACATGGACCCTATGATAGCAACAACACAGCTGGGGGGTAGGTATTGTATATGTATGTCTTACTGTATCTGTCCCTATCAAATACACAGGAAATGAATAAATAAAGATTTGAACAAATGTACCCATTGATTGATTGATTGTGTATTGCAGTTTGCTTGAGTCTGATGCGGGGACGCCTTCGCCTGTTTCAACGAAATGTTGAAATCAAATTGATTTCTGACTCTGTGGTAGCCAAATATGTGTTAGTTGAGGAGCCCAAGTTAAGGCTCACGCTAAGCTAATTGTAATAGTAATTGGAAATCGGAGTCACGCACAAACAAAGCCAGGGTGTTTGGGCAAAAGGAGTCCCCGGGGGCTCCCACTATTATTAGTTCCGGGAGGGTAACAACAAGCGGGAAGTGGGTAGAGGAGAGTTTACACACCCAAATACAATAAATACCAATAGATATCACTGATGATAAATAAATACATTCATACATACAGTACAACCGAGCTCCAGAACAGCTTCTACTGGGCCGTGTGCTGGCATTGTTTGGCTAACACCTGTTTCCAAGGTCACGAATGAAGTTGAAGTTCAGTCACTAAAGTGAATGAATTGAAGCCTGCGAGCTAGTTCAGGCAGCCAAGTTGAGTCGCCGCTACACTCACATGGCGGGATTGTGGTGGTGTACTTAAACTGCCACTGTCATCGGCCGCCTGAACGCTACGCTGATACTTGCTGCCACTACTGGGGGGAAAGTTATTACTCCTCTCTCCCTGCCGGAATCCTCCTCTGGGGACCATGACTGTCCGCTCCAAATTGCAGTCTGGTCAGTGGAAAAACAACTAAATTTAATTTCTACTGAAAATATAGGCTCAGCATCAGATCATTTTCATACACATCAGAATGAATGTGCTGAAGGACACGCCGTGGCGGCTTTTGCATTTGATCTTTAAGTGTGTCTATTGGACTGGAGAGCTGCAACCCTGAACAGGCTAAGTGTAAGTAGCTTTACAATGAAGCAGAGCTAATGCAGTCCTTTCAGAATCAACTGGTGAGCTTAGATACGTGCATGCACAATTAAACATGGAACATCTTGCATTTAATTTTAAGATAAGAGTATGATAGAGTTCTTCACAGGAGCTGACCAAGCTCGTTTCATGTAGCCTCTTGTCCCAAGGTAGTCCTACATACTTTTCTCCAATTGCTTAAAAAGTTGAGGTAACATGAAAGGTTTCGTCTTTTTTCTCTCGAATGTGTCAGGCCTTTAAATGAGAGGGGAAAAAAGATAGTAGGTGTGTGATATGGTCAGGCAAAGTGCAAATTAATTAGCTCTGAATAGAATGGATTATCTGCTTCCGATGAGCATAGGAAAGCTCAGCATTGAACGGATCTCGAAGCATATTCTCAGTGGAACGCCCCCTCTATCTGTCCTCGCAGCCTGTGAAGCAGCGCTATAGATCCATTGTCTGCTGCGGATCATTGCTCTGCGAGGGAAACAAAACATGATTAAGACGGCTGAATAGAGCCTTCTCTTTATCCCCGTTTGAAAGGCGAAGCGCAGCGGTCGGATGAGCGCTGCCGCTGGTTGCGGAGCGAGGTGGCCCCGCGGCAGCGTCATCGCCAGCTGCGTGCCGTGACTCGTGATGACAGCAGCGGGCCCAGCCAGCGTTTATCCTCTTAAGCACTTGTCAGGGTCCATCACACCTCGGCCTCTGCCACACACTGACAGGTCGCAGTGCCGCCACCACGGAGGAAGGAGAAGAACAGCGCCTGTTTGGTGCTGGCAGTCCTGTTTAATGGACACTAATGACCTCTGAGCAATTTGGCTACTTGGCTACATTTAAGGAAAGAATTTCTTTGGCACTATTCCTGATTGGTAGACAGGGCAACAGTATTATATTACATATATGACAAATTGCAAATGGCCGTGATCTTAAAGAGAAATGCAGTTTGGGCTCAGCTAAAACACTCTGGGGTGAATTCTCAAAAGGATTGTGACACTTTTGCTGCCGTCAAACCCGCATAAATACGACAAAATGTTTCCAAGCACCCGCAAAGGGTGAACTGAACCTCTAACAGGCTCGGTGCTCCGGTGCTTTTTGCAGGTATGTCAACTATGTAATATTCAGTCTTTTGGCACAAAATTGGCCCCTTTCTATGCACACGAGCCTCATTAAAAATTCAAATTCAAATTCACAAACACCAGCGTTAACAGCCACAAGCAGTTAGAGTGCAATTATTAGCATCTTCAGGGAGCTGGCGGTAACTGAAGCACATTTATAAGAGGCGCCACACCCGGATTTTCCAGTGGTCATGGCAGGAGTGACTGTAGCCAGGCCAATCATATGGCACACAGGTGGCACAGAAACAGTACAACACCTGATATTCACCATGAGGGAATGAAACTGTAAAACAACACGAAAGCTGCTGCTGTGAGGACGTGAGACGGGGGTTACGCCCTGTAACAGTCCAGCAGGGGAGGAGAGAAAACAGCTCTCCATGCGCCCAGAGGCAGGAGGGAGAGCGCCGTTAGCACCACAAGCAACAATCCCTCCCTACTGCAAGAGCCGGAGAAACATGTTGTGCATGCAACCGCGTCAGAAACGGTTTTATCAAACGTTGCTTAACCACGTCATGTGATCTGCTCCTTCAGTGCACCTCAAGTACAAAGAATACTGGGACCACCGCAGAGAACTGCAGATGAACATTTAACAGACGCAGAGCAATGGCAAATTGCACTCTGCTACCAAACTATGGGCGAGTTTGAGCTGAAATGCCATTAGGCATCTAGATATTGAGACCGATATCTCAACATCTGGACAAATTAAACCGGAACTGTATGTACGGCTGGATAACAGTAGGGGTATGTTCACAATATCTTTTGTGAAGGGGACCTTGAGACGGCGCAGATGCAAACGATGCGCAATTCATCAGCGGGCCGCACTTCATTGTTTGGGAAGTTTCACTGTTCCTGTGCTTTGGTGCACAGCTTGGATGAGTTCGGATATCAATAGAGACATCTTGAATGATTTTTATGTTTATTATCCCAAAGGGAAATTGAATTGCAGGCACGGGCCCCAAAAAAAGAGAATACTTAAAAATAACAAGGGTCAGACATGGTCCACACACGACATAACTATAATTATATATTGCTACAAGCGTGGTATAACGCATTATAAGTATGTTTCTAATGCATTATAATGCATTGTAGAGCTGGACATCATAATGTCTTTTGATTAATGTTCTAAAACGTTGTTGATATTTTTGAGTGCTTAGAACTATAATTATACATTGCTGTAAGCACAATATAATGCATCATAAGTATGTTTATGGCTTAGGCTTTATGGAAAGTGTTACCATATTATCACATGCATTGTAAAGAATAATAAGAGGTGACTTTTTTTTTCTCAGAATCATTTTCAAACTCCAGTAAAACAGGGTTGTGGATTTAGCTGCAGAGTGCACTCAAGCTCCTCACATATGCAGCACAATATTCATGGTGTATATGCCATACATTATACACGCACATATCCATATTTACTGCACGCTGCAGTGGATCGAACATCATTTGAAGAAGGGAAGATAGCTAAAAAGTCCCACCACATGCTCCTGGACATTGGTCGGACCCTGAGCTACAGAGAGCCAGCAGTGCTTCCAGGCCATGCCCAATGAGCACCAGCACTCCTCACACAAGGAAGGCTGGAGAGACTGCAGCGACCTCGCGCTGAGGATAACAGCAAAATGCAAGCCCGTCATACTTTATTTACGGGTCCAGTTGAGAGATTTTCCTTTTCCCATTCCCACCACACTCTTCATTCCAACTTTAACAAACACAGTCTGAGAGAGAGAGCGCAAGCGGAGAATACATTAGCGTTGTCCTCACAGGGGTCTGCTTCCTGTCTCTTGTTTTGTGCTGTGCTTTGAATGGGTGATTTTGACTGTCCTTGGTCTCCAGAGAGGAGACACAGCCTGTATAGTGGAACATTTTAGTCAGTATGCTTTTTAAATCCGCTTCCATCCTCCTTTAACTAAGATCTGATAATAGCATTTATATCGTGGATCTGGAAAATATTTTTTTGATTGGCTAGCAGGTGTCTGATAAAATTATATATTGGCACATTTTAAACATAGATCCTGTCGCCAGATGGACCAGCAAACTGCAAGTAACCAAAGCATGATCTCATATATATATATATATATATATATATATATATATACACACACACATAACAATCTGAATCAGTTTTATTGGCCAGGTATGTGTACACAGACAAAGAATTTGACATATAACATATGTACAGTTCAGTCAGAGAAACTTATGTCAAGGAATTGGCCATTTAGAGTATTTGGCAGAAACGGCTCTGTTCTCTGAAGGAGCTCTCGTAGCATCTGAGCAGCAACATGGATTCTTCTGGATAACTAACTAGCCTAAACACACTCATATATGAACATTACAGCTTTTAAGCATACAATACAAGGACTTCAACAAAACAGTTTGAGGGGGGTTGGTGGTGGCCATTGGCATGAGTGCATTTGTCACAGTAGTTAAGGGTGAGGACCCAAACGCAGACAGCCGGCAAGGGAGCGGCAGTTCAATAATTGATTGGAGGGTAACAAAAAGCTGACAACTTCTGAAGGTAGGATGGCTAAACAAACAAAAATGAAAAAGCAGTCCAAGCAGGGAAACATCAGCCCAAAAGTGGAGCAGGCAGAAAATCCAAAAAACATAAGCCAGAGTCTAAAATACACAGAAATCTCCACGGCTACACAAGAGCAGTGCAGGACCGCTTAACCGACAACTGATGAGGATCTGACAGAGAGCAAAGGGAGACACAGACTTAAATACACAGTGGTAGGGGAGACAACGAGGCACAGGTGAACACAATCAGGGCAGGAAGCAAAGTGACAGACACATGAGGGAAGGAGACTATATCAAAATAAAACAGGAAATAACTAAACCCAAAACCATGAGAGTATTAGCCGAGTACTAGTGAGAAGTGTCAGGTTATAAAGACCACGTTGTACACCTGTATGAATCTGAGTGGACGGTACTAGTCAGCTGGAAGCCAAACAGCTCATGAATTTGCCACTGGTACTAAAGTACTTGTAGACGGCCTACGCCAATCTGCTCATGTAAGTGCCACTTCTGTGCCTGAATAACGCTATGCACCACTGACAAAAACATAGGGTAACGTAACATAACGGGGCAGTTAGCGTTTGTTTCTGCGCTTCGTTTAAACTAAATCTCATCAAACACATGACGTTATTGTCTTTGCTCCTGGTTATTCTGAGCAGAAAGAGCACGGAGAAACAACAGCCGAGCAACATTTAGCAGCTTAGAAGCCACCGCATTTTTCAAAGCCTTGACACTAAGCACGTGTGTCAGATCGCCACAGTGAACTGCCGTGTTCTCATTCAGGCGCACAGAGCGATTAAAGCTGGTTTGACAGATGCCACCCATCCAGCGTCTTCGGGCCTTTATGTATAAAACATTTAGCAGCACACGAGGACTAACAATATATCAGGCTTGTTATGTTATTCAGAATGGTCGCATACATATTTCAACAGGATATTTCTATCTGCTGGCAGCCATTCAAGGATGCTGTGTGTCTTTGTATGTTTCAGTATGTAACTTTATTCTGAGCAGCACACCTGCACATACGAGGTACAAGGAAATATATTAATTATTCAAAAATTATACATTATTCATTATACAAATATTTATATATATACTGCAGTTATTTACATATATACACACGTATACACCCAGGAAATAATTCAGTGCATTTTTTGAATTTGCGTGTGGGCGAATGCAGGACAGCAGCATCAAGTTATCTTCACATAAAATGTTCGACATGTGGAAACAGTGTCCAACCACATTGACTGCCCTTCAGCACCAGGCACCGTCGATGCAAACACAGAGTCCGCCTCCCTTCATCCCACCGGAGTCCTGCGCCCCTTCGGCTCGGAACGCGGTCCGCCCGTGGAGTGCTTGATCCTGGATGTTGGCGGATCAGGTCTCTGCCAAAAACGTGGGCGCATATATCCTCGGCCAGCCTGAGTATCACTTGGTCCAGATCGGACATCAGCCAGGAGCAGCCTTAAGTCCAAACTGGGCCCGCCTGGCCCCCTTCCCCGGCTCCTCCTCTCTCATGCGCATACAACTCTATACACAGGGCTTTTTTTTAACATAGCGTTTATTAAACCAAGTAAAAAACCAGTTGAGATCAAATCTGTTCGTCAGTGGTGACCCGGCCAAGACTGCACGTCAGTTACAAAGTTCCATATATACAAAAAAAGAGTGTGGACTTTTTTTGTGATGTCAATCATATCTCATCTATTAACTTGGGGATTACAATGTTTTCATAACCAATAGAAGTGATGGTCACAGCGATGATTGATTTGATTGTTCTGCATTGCTCAAATACCATGACTAGGCTAAAGTGGTCAGTACTGTACTTAGTATTTAGTGGCTTCAGCTGTACACGGTAAAAGCCACAATTTGTCCTCTAGGCATGTGTGGACAGATCTGTTCAGTTGATTAAATTAGTTGATTTTAGTAAACACCTGCGCCCAGATCCTGGACCAAATTGCACCATTCAAGCAAAGTCTCCCTCCCATACATGCGTCCCCTAAAGAGGGACTGTTGTAGGGCAGAGCAGTGGTGCAAAGCCTCTGGACTAACAGTGCACCTTGATATTTTAAGAGATTTGTAGGATATTTCTGAGAATTCCATACCCCCCCCCCCCAACTAAACTTCACCCCTGCGGCTGCAACACCATCCTCTCCTGACATCCCCACGGCGACTCAGCACGGTCACGCGAGTACACGCTTCTTCTCTGCTAGCCGGGCGAAATTATAATCATACAGCTGTCCTCCCTAGCACCTAGCACAACTTGATTCTAAATTTAGCAAAGCTTTTACACCAGCCGCTTCCAGTTACGGTCACTGCTCTCATTTGGTTTATGTTGCATCCCTGCTAAACTCTGTTTCTGCATTCATATTCCGTCACTGTGGCGTCATTGTATGTGTAGTTGGCGCTGTATTGAGTCATTGTTGTGTCTTTCATTGTTAGTAGTGTTAGTAATACATTTGTTAAATATAATGTCATTGCCTTGGATTTCTATAACTTACATCAGTCATGTTTTACCTCTTGCTACCTGAGTTCAGGTTGATTCCCAAAGCTAACTTATAGACACCTTTGGCTGATCACCAAGAGAAACTTTTATCAGTGTTGTTGTGTGGACTCTGAAATGATATCGCTGGATAAAGGGGTTCCTTTTAATAATTCAGATTAACGCTGTAACTGAGCTAACCTTCATATTATGGTGGTTTCAACTCTTGAAACTACCGCAGTTTCCCCAAACACTTAGATTTCCTACAGTTTCTATGAGTAATTTGTATTAGCGCCGTTAAAAATTCCAGAACACAGTATTTTTCAAACCTTATTGAACAAAACCGACACAACTCCAGGGTTTTGTTCTACGTGATTAACGGCGCCACAGAGCCACCAGCTGTCAGCGTGGACTTCTCCCCTCATAAATGTGAAGATTCCCCCTCCTGCGCAGGACAAAACGATTTCCTTTAAAACTGCTGCCTTCTTCGAGTCCTTTCACGCAATATCTATCGACACTCTCACCGAGGTGATTAATAAAAAAATAAAAAGCCCTCTTTGTGTGCTCTCGACTTCCTGCCTGTGAGATTTCTAAAAGAAGTATATGGATCCAATACATCTCAGGTACACCATATGTGCCCGGTCGGAACCTGAGGTCCTCAGCCAAGGCTCTGCTAGCCATTCTGACTATGCCTTCTGTTAAGCCCCCCCCCCCTCTCTGGAAGAAGAGAATAACCTCCCTGAGCAGATCAGACTGGCGAGCTCCGTATCCTCTTTTAAATCCCTCTTATAAACACATCTTCATAAGTGCACTTTCACAAGGTTAGTGATCTGATGCGAGAAAATAACAGATTAAAACAAGGGTAAACGTTTGATGGAGCTACTTGTTGCCATGGTTACTTATTCTTCAATGATATAAAACCAGAGATGAAATATGGCTTCACCACATTTACATGACAAACTCAAGTCTTTCTCCTGCAATCTGAGGTGCCAACAAAATAGTCCATGTCACCCATCATTTTCTCAGTCACACGCGGGCCATAGAGTTCAGCCTGAAGGTCCAGTACCCTGTCACCAGCTTGGAAATCTCTCCTGACAGATTTTTTTGTTCATCTCCCGCTGGGATGCAGCCAGCGCGCTGCGGGCAGTTTCACACGCTTCGTGCAAACTCTCTTTAAAGTTGCTCACACGGACACAAAGTCCTCTGTAAGCGAGCGAACACCTACTCTGCAGGGTTCAAACCGGTAGACTCCCACACACCTGTTCCTGGACCAAGGAGGAGAAAAGGCAAAGTTTTCAACCAGTCTTTTCCACTCTCGAGGCAAGTGCTCTTTTTTTATCACGGACTTCAACATTTGAATGAAAACGCTCGAATGAATGAAAAACTCAAAGTTCCCGCTTCACATACTCTTTGGTTTCTGACCTAACACGTGTTCATGACCCCGCGCGCAGAACATACGAAGGTTGAATAAAGAAACATGCACACGTGCTTTCTGGCGCGCACACACACTCGCACGCACTCCAACCCTCAGTTCATTTAGTTAGATTACATATTGTGTGTTTTACTCTTATCTTTTAATAAATGCTTTTAAATATACCTGCTGGTCTATTTAATGTTGCACTAGAATGAATGCTGCCGACCTCTACTACTCAGAACTCCATGACCCTTCAACTTTTACTAACTATTAATATAGTCAATTTGGTTCTAGTTATTAATTTAATTAATAATCAGAGTTCCAAATTGATAGTATAGTTGAAATTAATTAATCGGATATCAATTTTCCACATTTTTAAATGTGAGTTCAATTAATTAAATCAAATTCAATAAGTAAAACTACCAGACGCGAGAAGGGAAAAGAGCATTTTAAAGCAAAACTGTTGCGTTGGCAGCAGGTAGAGGGAAAGACCCAAATGCAGACAGGTCTGATGATGAGTGAGTATTTATTCCATAGCTGCACCCAGAACCACAACAAAAACAGGAATTAACCATACACCACGACGGCACGGGACACGTGCCTTCCTTTAATTACTCTCAACATACTTTTACATACTTAATTATTTTATCTGTTACTTATTTTATTACTTTTATCCATTAATTTATTTTTACTTTGAACTGTTTTATTTGTTGTTTTTATTGACCGTGGTCTTGTATTTGATTGTTCTCCTGCTTTCTTGTATTTGTCCTTGTTCGTGAAGAACTTTGGAACGGTAGTTTTGAAAGGTGCGATACAAATAAAACTTGTTATTGTACGTGCTGTTGCATAAAGGGAGGTCACGGAGCGGCTGCGGCCGTTCTGGCCCAACCGGGAGTTCGAGGAGCGGCTGCGGTGACTCGGGAGCGCTGGGCAGCGGACTATACCAAACCCAGGACCCCCCCCCCCAACCAGACGGCCCTAAAAAACAAAAACATACCCATACAAAACCAAAATTCAAGGGCATAGTCCCAGAAAAGTCCAAAAAAGTCCAAACACAAGAAAATTCCCAAACAAGTCCAAAACGAAGGCAGGGTGGGTGAAGGGAGGACAGGGGGAGGGCCAAAATCCATGGGGTAATATAACAAAGAACATGGTCACGGGGTCAGGAAGGGGTGGAACAGGGAGACTCGGGCAAGCAAGGAAAAGGCTCGGCAGAATTGTGGGAGTCGGGCGGACAGCCCGAGTGCTGGACCAAGATGGGACAGCGGGGGTCTGGGCGCGGGACCGAAACCAGGAAGGGGCCGGGACCGAGAGCGGGACCGACACCGAGACTGGAGAGAGAGCGGGAGCGGGCGCGGGCGCAACACCTTGAACTGGACAGAGAGCGGGAGCAGGCGCAAAACCGGGAAGTGGACAGAGAGCGGGAGCGGGCTAGGGACAGAGAGCGGCACGGGGAACTGGCCTGGGCGCTGGACAGAGAGCGGCACGGGGAACTGGACCGGGCGTGGGACAGAGAGCGGCACGGGGAACTGGACCGGGCGCGGGACAAAGAGCGGCACGGGGAACTGGACCAGGCGCGGGACTAGGGGCCTCGGGCAGATGGCTCTGGGGAATTGCTGGGACTAGGGGCCTCGGGCGGACGGCCTAGGGAATGGCCGGGACGAGGGGCCTCGGGCGGATGGCCCGGGGACTGGATAGGGCGAGGGACTGAGGGCTGGAGCGGCAGCTCTGGACGTTGCGGCGGCGGCAGCTCTGGACATTGCGGCGGCGGATGTTCTGGACGAGGGGGCTGCGGCAGCAGCTCAGGAAGATCTGGACGAGGGTGCCCTAGCTCAGGATGTTGCGGCGGCGACGGCAGCTCAGGACGTTGCGGCGGCGGTAGCTCAGGACGTTGCGGCAGTGGCAGAGGCACTGGACGAGGCAGCTCTGGGAGTCCCAGTTCCGGGAACAGGAGCTCT
>CM022481.1:993332-1004949 GCA_011952105.1 Coreoperca whiteheadi
TGGGGCGGGGGGGTGGGGGGGGGGGGGGGGGGGGGGGGGGGGGGGGGGGGGGGGGGGGGGGGGGGGGGGGGGGGGTGGGGGGGGGGGGGTCGGGTACATTTGTGGTAGATTGACACCTGCTGCCTGTGATCACCTTTGTTCCTACATTTTGGCAAATACCTGACCAGTTTGATAAACTAACGTACAGCGTGAAGGAGTGAGCTGAAAGAACATGAGAGACTTTTTCCAACAGCGGTCTGACAAACAGGGGCTGCTCTTTTCATAGCGACACTAATTGGACCATTTCTCCCACACAGCGCCAGGATCAGCCGGCCATCACAGTTCTAGAAGTCATGGGGACAATAAAGAATACTGGGTAGAAACCTTCCTATTTTACTGTCTGGACCTTTTAAGTTGCAGATAAGGTGGATGGGAACACAGGGTGAACTAGTGATGGGGATAGCGAAGCCTTCTGAAACACTGACTAGAATAGAATTCAGTGAAACTGAGCAGCAGTCCTGGCGGGGCTTTCACACATATCAAACAGCGATTAATAAAAGAGAAAAATAAAAAATATATTATAAAAACAATATACTGTATGCATTTGCTGTAACCTTTTGTCATCCGGGGAAGACAGAATCAGAGGTGAGCTGTCAATTTCCTTGACCACTGACAGGAATGTGTGCCGAGCAGCGCACGTGTCCTCCTGGAGATAAAAAAAAAGAAAAAAAAAGAACGTATAACCAATCGTAGAAAAGAGGTCATAAACTCCACAGGAAACCTGTAATTAAAGAAGACTCTATTTCATATTTAAAAATGTTTTGTTATAGTTGCACAGCTGCACAGCTAAAACATTGTTGTGTAAGAGCCTTTTGAGACCTACTTACTCAGTACAAAGGCTCAATGAGTGTTGCAGTAAACCTATAAAAGCTGAGATATTACACTTCTGGATATTGCACTGAATTGTAGTGGCCCTATTTATATGTGTATAGTATATAATATACATATTTACAAAGGAATATATGCATTAAAGTGTTCTATAAATGTAACTAAGTACTGTGGTGTCGATAGTAACATTAAACTGTTCTTTATTTCTTAATAACTATTCTTTATGTCTGTGCTTTCTTTTGGGGTATTTGTTTTGTTGCTCTCCTTCTTCTTCCTGTTCTTTTTCTTGTCCTCCTCTGGCGAAGATGCGAGTGATAGACAACAAGAAAGAAGCTGCCACCCCTTCCTTTTCTGTGCGTTGCCATAAAATAAAAAGCAACCCATTAATATCCATCCATCCATCTCCTTCCTGTTATCCGGGGCCGGGTCGCGGGGGCAGCAGTCTGAGCAGAGACGCCCAGACTTCCCTCTCCCCAGACACTTCTTCCGGGGGAATACCGAGGCGTTCCCAGGCCAGCTGAGGGACATGGTCCCTCCAGCGTGTCCTTACAACCCATTAATAATTGGAGCTATTTAGCAGAGTTTCAGCAGAGTTTCACGCCACTTCCCATAGCTGCCCACCCAACCCCCGTCGTCCTCTTTCGCCCTCGTATTTCGCCTCGAGCACGTTCAGAAAAGTGAGCTAACGTTTCTTCTTCACCCTACAAGCAACTGCATCCATCCACTCACCTCATCTCGAATGTGGACTTTTATAATACAGCGCGCTGCCAAGGAATACACTTTTTTTTTGGCGTACAGCGAGTTTTTTTTTCGGTCGAACTTTTTTTTGGCGGTTAAAATACGTGTTACTCTTTGTTGATGCCCATTCACAGCAGTACAGAGCTGAGCGTCTGAGGCGGAGCCGCCGTCTGCTTCTCCAAACTGGCTGCGCGCCGACCCCCATACAGCCCCACTTCAAAAAAGCCGAACTGTGTCTTTAACCCCGGCGACCCTGTCGAACTGTTGTGTGCCAGGAGAGGAACGCCGAGTCCGACTCCCCAACTCATCACCTGCTGCTCGCTGCCAGTTTTGTAACAAGAAAGCAAATATCGCCTCTGGCAAGGACAGTGTTCAACCTCCGTTCAGATTCTGTGAGAGGCTAACGTGGCTAACTCGAGCAAATAAAGAGCAGTGACTGAGTACTAATTCCATCGGTACAATAACAGAAATGCTTTTTTCATTCACTAATTATTTCCAATCACTTCTCCTTCCCCATTTTCCATGACCGCTGGTGCGCTCGTTCAAACACAACCCTTACTGCGCATGTTTCCCATTAAAAGCCTACCTAGAAAAGGGAACGATGACTGCATGTGGGCTCTCGAAAGGCTTTTAATGTGAGACATCTGGGCATCAGGAAGCGCTGAGTTTCCCTGACTGTAACTCAATTGGATGAAGGGGAAAAAATGGTGATGGTGATGATGGTATTAAATGAATGTAAAAAGAGAGGCTGAGTTGATGTATAAGGAATATGACACTGTACACAGAGAGACATCTTTCTAATATAATTAAATATACTCATAAAACAGGAGAAATAAAATAAACCTATTTCAAGCAAAGGCCTGTCATTTTCTGCAGTTGAGGTAAATAAAGGCTGCTCTTGCCCTAGTAATTATGTATGTTTGTTCTTTAGAAAACAGGAAGTTGCAGCCAAGGCAAGGCGGCTGCAAGGTGCTGATTCTAGCAACATACGAGTGATCTATTTGTGATGGGGGGGGGGGTAGTCGCTGCCTTACCTGCTCTCATTGCATATAAGAAACGGAACACAGAGAGCTGCTCTCTGCAGTGGAGACCACAGCCTCTGTATGTTTTCAAACACCCAAACCATCCGTGAGATGGGAGGACTAGATTATATGCTACAGTATAATTTAACTCAACCTAATCTAAAACCTATGTAATAACACTTGTTGTTTATTCTTATTGTTATTTATTTTTTTTTTTTTAGTTCGCTCATCGTTTGTATGAATTTTGCATACGAGAGTTCATTTTAAACTCTTAGAATAGGGCCTGCTCTTCATCTAAGTTTACATAATGGACAAACACGTTCTGTTTAAACTGATAACACATATTGGAGCTGTACCTTTCTCCCCCTTCTGGCAGTGAGATAAATGACATGCTCATGATGTCTGCCTGCAGTGAGCTCACCCCAGGCTCATGCTCAGAAATAGTCACAAAAATACAGAAATTTCCACAGTTCCGAGACAATAATCTATTATTTAGGTAGAGTGAGTAATTGCAGCCTACTCCAAATTAGTGATGGGAATTGCGGCTCTTTGAAGGGAACCGAATCTTATGGCTCCGTTCCTTTCCGAGGGCCAGCTCTTTCGGCTTCCACACGGGTCTACCACCTCTGCTGGTCACTGGTAATCTAAGTTGCGTTCTTATTTGTTGAAGAAAGAAATATGTAACATTCTTCAGCTGCAACACATCAAAATATTCCATCATACTGATGGTGGAAAAGTGGGAAATGTCAAGAATAACTACAGTTGTAACAAAAACAACACCCTACTAATGAATGTGTGGTTAATAAATAACTCCATACCGATGCATACAATTACATATGTGAAAATTATATCTGCTCTCTTCAAAAGTTTAACTTGTTGTTTTTTTTATGCAACCTTTTCTATTTAAATGTGTGCTCTGTGGGAGGTGGTGGTGGGGGGGGGGGAATCGGATCCCAGATGGGAGCCGGCTTCCATCGTTCACTTAAAGAAGCCGGCTTGTAGAGCTGACTCGTTCGCGACACATAACTACTCCAGATATTTTACTAACCTGTCCAAGAGCGCTACCGTGACATCTGCGTTGCTGCGGCTGGGGTGGTGGCTCCGGACAGCAGTGCTGCTGTGGCGGCTCCGGATGGCGGTGCTGCGGCAGCGGCAGAGACACTGGACGAGGCTGCGGCGGCAGCTCTGGGAGGTGCTGCAGTGGTGGGAGCTCTGGGAGGTGCTGCAGCCTTTCTGGCCCAACAGGGAGTTCGAAGAGCGGCTGCGGCCGTTCAGGCCCAACCGGGAGTTCGAAGTACGGCTGTGGCCTTTCTGGCCCAACCGGGAGTTCGAAGCGCGGCTGCGGCCATTCTGGCCCAACCGGGAGTTTGAAGAGCGGCTGCGGCCGTTCTGGCCCAACCGGGATTTCGAAGTACGGCTGCGGCCTTTCTGGCCCAACCGGGAGTTCGAGGAGAAGCTGCGGCCGTTCTGGTCCAACCGGGAGTTCGAAGAGCGGCTGCGGCCATTCTGGCCCAACCGGGAGTTCGAAGAGCGGCTGCGGTCGTTCTGGCCCAACCGGGAGTCCACAGGGCAGCTGCGGCCATTCTGGCCCAACTGGGAGTTCGAAGCGCGGCTGCGGCCGTTCTGGCCCAACCGGGAGTCCACGGGGCGGCTTCGGCTTTTCAGGACCAACCGGAAGTTCGAAGAGCAGCTGCGGCCGTTCGGGCCCAACCGGAAGTTTGAAGAGCGGCTGCGGGCGTTCTGGCAAAACCGGGAGTTCGAAGCGCGGCTGCGACCGTTCTGGCCCAACCGGGAGTCCACGGGGCGGCTGCGGCCGTTCTGGCCCAACCGGGAGTTTGAAGCGTGGCTGCGGAGTCCACGGGGAGGGTACTGCCGAGGTAGTACGGCAGGGCTTAGTAGGCAACGTCGGGGTTTTCAGGGAGGACGCAGCCTCCAGTGATAAATACGCCACCAGCGTCTCCTCAATACCTGGCATACCGCCGTAACGGTTCTCTTTACGCCCGCTGATCGAAGCATACTGCCGAGCAGTCGGGCTAGAAAGCCATGTAGAATACGACCGGGACCAGGACTTCGACACCTCAGTGTGGAGGTCCGGAAAGAACGGTGAATCCCGACGCAGGCTAGGAGGTGGGGCTACGAGGAAACGCTCGTCGAGCTTACTCCGGCGACGAGCATCCTGCTTTTCCGCTGGCCAAGCAATATTGAGCCTAGCCACCGCACGGGAAACCACCTCCAGCAGCTCTTCATACTGCGGAGACTGGGCAGACGAGCCACCCATGCCTTCCGCTCCGAGCACATCCAGTTCCTCGGAACTGGAGTCTCGGTGAGCGGGCTTCCGGACCCCGAAAGCGGGAGAAAGAACCCGCGGATGAAGGTAAAGAAAGAGCCGAAGCTGTCTCACCTTCGTCGCCAAGGTCCATCTGCGATCCCCAGGAGGGCAGTCGCCGGGATGCCTCAGCAAGCGCCGTTCCCTTACCGCGTGGGGAGCAGAGCTGGGAAATGCTCGCAATGCACACTGCCAGCCCCCTTGAGGGCTGCTAGTGCATGCTCTCTTCCCAAGCAGGCCGCACACATCTCGTATGTGTCACCGTCGGGAATATAGCGTGGGCAGGGATGCACGCATTGCCGAAAACCGCTTTACACTCGCCATTTCTCCGAGACCCAGAGCGCTTGTTGAAGATCAGAAGACTGACGACAACAGTGAAGCCGACTCCCTTTATACCTCTGTGCGTCACGTGTTGACGTTAAACCCAATCAAGATTGGTCTAAGTTGATACAGAGATTCCCTTGAAAGGGAACTCCAAATATAAAGACAAAGAAACGACAATAATCAAAACCACGCCACCAAATCCCAAAACAGCCTATACAACCCAAAAACATAACAGAGAGATGATTTTTATCCCTTTTCATTTCTGATCATCCACCAACTGAGGTCATATTCCTCACGCCATGTTTTGATGGATGACTGAATTTTTTGGCCCATTTCCCCCGGACCCCTTCAGTGTTTTTCGAACATCATTCTTCCTGCTACGAAAAAATAAGCAAATCAAAAAAATGTGATAAGAATAAACATTGTCAAGCACAGGCGAGGACAGCTTCGATCTCCACTCTCAAAATGAAATTATGCAAAGTCAAACAAGGATTTGCATAATATGTTTAAAAAAAAAAAAAAAACTCAATTCCTTGGCTGATTAAAACAATCAGTTTGAATAGCTGCAGCCTCTTCTGACGCATTGTGGGTAGGGGTAAGGAGGGGGAATTGCTAATAAAAAGATTGCACTTGGGAAGGCAGTCTGTCACCGCCAGGATTACAGCCTATTAAATGTGCTCATCAGTGGAGGTCAGGAAAGCAAAGCCCTGTGTAAAGCCAGCCTGCTGTAATTACGGAAAAGGGATGATAGTCCTTCTTCCCTACTCCACCCCCCCCTCCAGCTCTCCTCCCCCTCCTCCCTGCTGCAGGGAATGCTGGATCATTTCCTGCCTGTGGAAATCTAAAATTTCTCCAAGGTCAAGGGTTTTGTTGTTAGGAAACATGGAGCACGACGCGTCTGCACTGTGTGGGGTACTAATGACAGGTGCAGTGCTGCTGAACCGGTCGGTGAAGGTGAAGTAGGTGAAGTGAAGGCGCTAGAAGAATTCACTGCAGGTTTGGAGATGAACAAGCACGTCCACACTCAAATGACATGGCAGAGTTGTACACCGAATACTGGGCTGACCAGTGAATTCACAATGCGGACCTGGACACAGCGGGTGAAACCTGGTGAATGTAAGGTGATGACTATTCAGGAACATAACCAAATTCAAATATATCCATTTTCTTGCAGTAGTAAAACATAATAATGATACAGTTTATTTGTATAGCACTTTTCAAAAATTAAAAGGCAGAAAACAGTCCAACCAGTGTTATAAAGGCTGTACTCAAAGCAAGTGATAGAAACAAAGATATGGCAATAAAATCAACAAGACAGAAAGCAGTAAATCAGACAAAAGATACAAATCTCAATTGTGCAGCGTATAAAAGATCCTAAGACGTGTAGCGTAACAGTGTTCATAGTCTAAATGAGTTTGAACTCATCTGGTTTCTTTCACACGCGTCGCACACACACTGCGAGGACCAACATCCATAAATCCATTTAGCAATCACAGCAAAAAGGCGCTCCTTATCACTTCAGATGTTCAGTTAGAATCCTTGGTTTAGTATTAAAATAATCCAGGTGACGTTATGTTACAGCAGCACAACTAAATCAGCAAAATCTAATAACAATAACTAGCAGTAAATCCTTTTATTATTGAAACTACCAACAAGATGAAAAACTAAAATGAACTCCATCGATGTACAATATGTTCTACTCTGAGTGATATTATTTTTATCATCAGGTAAAGCTGTTAGGTGTAATGATCATTCTGAGACGTGTGTGAAACAAAAGACTAAGGCTTGATATTAGATCAGGTTGAGACTATACCCTGTGTTAGGGGTTAAAACATCCTGGAGTGTCTGTAGCAGACGTGTCCCTTGTATCTAGGCGAAACATAAACCCCAAAAAGATAAAACTGCTAATTAAGACAGGGCGAGTGACTTTTATTTATTTTTTTTAATCCAGGTGAGCCGGCCCCCTTCTCATTCCAGGTGCACCAACGCTTTGTCATTGTATACGTCAAATGACTCCCTGGTATCTAACCAAGTAGTTTTGTTGCCTAAACCTAACCTAAGTCCTGTGACTTACCTGACTTCCTACTACCTAGCCAAATAGATCCTGAAGGCATCTCCTACTGACACGAAAGGGTACCATGTAAATGGACTGTAGTTGTATAGCGCGTTTCTAGTCATCCGACTACTCAAAGCGTGTTCACACTACATATCTCATTTACCCAGACACACACACTCACACACCGAAGGCGCAGCTTCGGGAGCAATTTGGGGTTCAGTACCTTGCTCAAGGACGCTTCGACACATGGGCTGGGGGAAGCCGGGATCGAACCGCCGACCTTCCGTTTGGTAGACGACCCGCTCTGCCACCGAGCCACAGCCGCCCCGCCACGTGCGCCTGTATACAACGGTGAGGGGCGTGACAAAACGTCGCTATTTGACACCCGGAGGAAACGGGTTGCTTGAACTACTCCGGCAACTGACATTTACTTGAATTAAGTCAAACAGCCTCCCACAGTCAGCACTAGATAATCCACTGAAAACAAGTCAGACTAGAATTTAAATGTAAATAAAGATACATATAGATAGATACATACCGTATATGTATAGACACACATGCTGTATATAATTAGAACTATTGAACGATTGTTTTTGCAGTGCAGTCTCAAGCTGCTTCCAAACTCGCTGCAGTATTAAACAAAGTACCAGACCGGTTAACTCACTGTTGCCTTACCCTTAACGTGCGCTAAACTGTGAGCATGTATCATATAAGAGAAATGTCACACATCAACCTTAAAGGAGAGGTAATACATCTTGTTGAGAACTTCTGGGCATGATCGTTGATTCCACCGGAAATGTAAGAAACATAAAAAAGGTCTCCAGAAGTGTCCGACATGTTGCCATTCTAGACAACGCAGCAGCGCGTTATTTAATAGTTATGTTTGTCTCCTTTCTTTTGACACGTTTTTCTCTCCGGGCTGCGCTTCAGAGCGCTCGTGTTGCGCGTAAAGTGATACAGTTGAGCTGAGCTGAGTTATTGCACGGGACAACAAAATGGTGCACACCTACAGTAGGTGCAGCAAGTCCCATTTGAAGCAGGACGTGGGTCTGTGAACCGTGATGGGTGTTTACGACAGTCAGTTTGGGTTTGGATTTTCCTGTTCACCTTTGTTTTCTCTTCCAAATATTCTTGTCTTGTATGGTGTGAAATGGTAGGTATCACGTTTGTGGTGTGTTATCGTGTGACTGAAGCTCGTGAAGTACTTTGGACACATGGCAACTGCTGAGCAAGTTCCACTGGCATTGACATATGGTCAAAATCCCCAGAGCTAGTAAGTGAGACTTGAGGTGAGGATATTTCTTGGGAATATGTTTCCAAGGTCAAGAATGAATCTACATGCTCATGTATTTCCCATGTTACATATATGTATATATATATATACATATACATATCATATTTGAGTGCCCAGAGTGATAGCAAGGAAGTATGAAACTTAATCTAGCAGAAGTATATAGTGAAAAGACATCTGTAAAGAAGTTGCTGCAGATAAAAAAAGTTGCATGAAGACTGGCCCATTTTCTTAGATCAAAGGAGTGTGAACTGTTGCAAGATGAGCTGTCGCAGGGAGATAGGCAGATGAATATACATGACTCAGCTCCAATTAGTTGAGGAACAGGGGTGAAACCCTTGTGAATATTCATCTGATGGTGGTGACCCATTGCCAGCCAAATCACGTTCCTGCATATTTTCAAAGCCAGCTGCATATTGCAATATTTCCACACCTGTCTCGCCTCTCCCCGTCCTCCCCACAGTTATACATAACTGCTGTTTGTTGCCCCAAACACACCAGAAGAATACCACAACCGCAGTAAAGGCTGTCAGGCTGACAGAAAATCACACCAACATAAAGGCAACAAGTCTGCTGTCGCTTGCATGCAAAAACGCTAAATTTGAACTTGAACACTGGTAGCTGTGGGGCCGGCGGCTCTATGGGCGCGTGCACATGCCGTTTCCACTTCTATATAGATTTCCTGCAGCTGTTAACCATGTCAACATCACAATGGATCTTGCTTCAGAGCAATATATTTGATCTTCTACAAGATATAGTCTTACATTTGGGAAATAAAAAGGTGAGCATTACATGCCTGTCAGTTTCCATGGCGCCTGATTGAGGTTTTCTGGGGGGCCTCGTTTATAAAGCTGTGCGTAGGATTCATGTCAGAAGGTTGCGTAGAGACAAAACACAGAAAGTGCAGTCAGTCAGTCAGTCATTTTCTACCACTTGTTCCCGTTAGGGGTCGCGGGTGACTGGAGCCTATCCCAGTGGCTTCGGGCCTTAGGCGGGGTACACCCTGGACAGTGGCCAACTCGTCGCAGGGCTGACACAGAAAGTGCTTGCGTCCAAAAGTTTTCTGATTTATAACAGTGCGCACATACGTCCTACACTGGTTTCCCTTCATAAATCACAACCAGCTCGAAATGTGGCGCAGCTTTGGGAGCTTCGTGTAATGCCTACAGTTGCCTGTAAAGTGAAAGGCCCTAATTAAGATTCATTCTTAACCACTGCAGGAAAACGATCATGGCAAACGCAGACAGAAAGGGGAAAAAAAGAAGGTTCCCACAGTGTGAAATCAAAGTTCTTGTTGGGGAGGTTGACACAAGACAAGATATGGTGTTTGATGGACACAGTGTGGATGCCTAAAAGGCGTTAGAGTAGCAGCGTGTGGCAGACGCTGTGAATCTTGCTGCCTCAGAAGGTCAGACCATGGTTCGAAATAAAAATGTGGTCCAACATAAAAGTGAACGCCAAAAAGCGCATGGCATTTTCACAAAAACGATTTGGACTTTGTTCACGAACACATGGGATCCAGTGGGGGGCGCATCAGCTGAGCTGCTGTGTGCGCCTAGCGCGTCCACTGCACCTTGTGTGTCACAGCCCTGCAGCAGCGGCCATGTCCTCACAGACGCAAAGGAACGCAATCGACTCCATCAACAAGGTTGCAAAGCAGTTAAAAGAAATGAAAAATGGGTCGGGTGACATGAGCAGTAAGACGAAACAATTTCTGAAGAACTGGCGTTAATTGTTTCCATACCGCTTGTGTTTTTACAAGCGACGCATCACATCCACACGCTGACACACGGCAGCAGCGTTTGGCTCATGTGCCTGGGGCTAGGGGTCAGGCACGGAGCCAACACGTCCATCAGCGTCACGGCGCGAAGCCACATTCCTCAGCTGTACCACGTTATGTGGCACAGCACACGCCCTAACAATTAGGCACACCTTTTCTGGCTTGCATGACAGTCTTCCTCCTGTGGCACCGAGGCAACTCCATCTGCCCGTCAGTAGCCCGATGGTGCCGTGGGCTGTGGCGCACGTTGTAGTTCCTCTCTTCTGCGCCCTTTGGGCTGGGGGAAGGGGTGAGCAGCCACCACTCGAGGGCATTACTGTCGCCTGCAGGTTTAGTTAAAATAGGTTACACACTGCAGGACAGAGGAAAATGAATGAACGGGTTTGGCAAGAAAGTGACATCTGAAACATATATTGGATCATGATACAACAGGTGTTGCAGCGTCTCACAAACTTTAAATGAACTAATTCATCAATATCTAGAATATTTCTATTAGGTCCCCTTATCGTTTTTAATTATTAATAAACGGCAGAAACGGGGGATGAGCTGCCCGTCCAATATGTTTTCTCTGGCAACTGGACTGTCAGTCAGGCAGTCACAAACAGTCAAGGCAAACTGTGCCACTACGTCACAATGCTGTCTTCTTAAGTGTAGTTAACAAGTTCAATTACACAGGGCCTGCTGAATGTATGAAATCTTTGTACTGTAATGGACAACCCATCCACTCGGATTTCTATTAGTGGGTTTCCAAAACAGACCACCACGATATTCACACCCACTTGCTTTTATTTGCCAGGTGTGTGCAAGAGTGAAGGGAACTTGTGCCTGATAGAGGAAAGCCAGTTTGCATAATAGATCCAAGCAGGCTTATCAGACACCAAAACGCTGCACAACACAGTGCATGAGACAGCGTTTCACATCATCACAAAGACGATCACGTTGTCCTCAGTATTAATGATTGCTGGGTAAACAGCAGAATTACAAAGTCATCTACCGGAAATGAGCACGCAGATATTTCGCTGGCCAGTGCGGTGCGTTGCTGGATGACATCGAATTGCGTCATGGCAAAAGTCAAGCCAGGTTTGACTTTTTTGCCCTTTCATTCATTTCAATGGATTCATTTTTTAATGATATCCTTCAGATTAAAGGACAAGAGAGTCTTTAAAAACATCCCATTGTAAAATATATATATATATATATATATATATATATA
>CM022481.1:1012945-1037446 GCA_011952105.1 Coreoperca whiteheadi
CCTCAGCTGACTCCTCTCGATGTGGAGGAGCAGCGGCTCTACTCTGAGCTCCTCCCGAGTGACCGAGCTCCTCGCCCTGTCTCTAAGGGAGCGCCCAGCCACGCTGCGCAGGAAACTCATTTCGGCCGCCTGTATCCTGTAACTGTAGTCAGAATACCACCACTTGATACTGTAATGGAATATAGTTACTCATATTTTGTACTTTAAATACAAAACGCTGTACATTTCAGCACATTTTGTCATCAACATGTTGTGTTGAATCATGTTGAAACACAAATCCGCAAAATGTTGATTTCTGAGGAAAGGGGACTTTCGATGAGGCAGATAGGGTGCATGGCATCCAAAATCCCTTCAGGGTATATTCTAAATAACAAACAAACAAAAATATCCCCATATGTTTGTATGTGACAAATATCAGATATCTAATGTGGAGGGAAGTGATGCTAGTGGCTGTCAGCCCAGCCGTGGCACTAATGAGACCCAGGGGCTGCAGGCGAGTGCAGATGCAATCACAGCTGCCATGTCCCAAAGCATGGCTACAAGCTGTGGAGCATATATCCCAGTCACTCTTGTCTCTGTTTGCCTGAAAACAAGGGGGCGGGCCCGCTCCCAATCTCTTGGGCCGCTGTACTGGCAACATGATAGTCTGCACTGGCCAGTAGAGGGTTGGAGCACAAATCAAGGCCGGACCAATGAGCCAACATGCCAGGGACACATGAGAAACAACTGGAGACTGCTGTTTGTTGTAGCTCACTGCCACTTTCAAACATCATCAACTATTCCAAGCATATTAATAGCAAGAAGGCCACAGAGGACTCGGCTCCTCACTGCAGGAGAAAAACTGTACAGGGTTTGCTCAACCCCGCTCAACTCCACAGATGACTCTACCAGCTACATGCCACATTAGAATAAAATCAACACTCCCGGGGTTCTCCCGTATTTCAAGACCGTCTCCCGGCGCTCCCTCCCATTTTGTTGTTTCTTCCGGGAAGCTCCTGTAACTCGCACGGCCCTCAAACTTTATTATGAGAACACGGATCCAAGTTTTGGATGTTTGTTGCCAGACTGTCTCTGAAGCACATCTGCACACATAATCCTCACACTACATACAATTTCAGCCCATCTGTCCCCGCAACCCACCCCGATCATTCTTTTTAACCTCAGTTAGGGCCCAGTCAATATTGGAGTTTTGAGGTGAAGACAGATATTGACAGAAATTAGCTTTTTGTGCATAAACACATAACATACACAACCAATTACATTTTTAGGGACCCCTTAAAATGAGTTTAAAATGAGTTTTTCTCCCCGTTTTTTTGGGGGGGGGTAGTTTTTCCTTACTCGAATCGAGGGTCTAAGGACAGAGGGTGTCGTATGTCATACAGACCGTAAAGCCCTTTGAGGCAAACTGTGATTTTGTGATACTGGGCTGTGTAAATAAAACTGAATTGAAGTGAAAGTTAAGAACCATCCTGATCAACAGAGGCCAGATGCTGAGGGAGCTCAGAGGGTGTTTTATTCATTTTCCTCCTCGACAATACATTTGCAGTGAATACGAATTTAAACCAGTTAAATACCCCAGTTGAAAACCTTCCTTGTCTAACCTTTGTGCGCTCACTGTCACATGACAGTGAGCTGGGCCACTTCTGTTGCCACATCAGAAGTAAAATGTGACCTCAGCCGACCCTCACACCGAACCTCCCTACCAAATGAACATCATGAAGAGATCAGGCAGTGAGAACATATTGTCTATTATCCTAATTATGCGCAATTTTGCACTAATTTTATTCATGCTGAGAAAACCATTTCAAATGCAAATGAGCCCGACTGTATTAGCATTACGTGTGCATACCCACTTCGCCAAGCTTTGGTCCAGAATATTGTTTTTTGTACTTGACACTTGGTAGCACCTGCACTGTGCGATCTACACTCAGTGGAAAATATAACAGGATCAGACAGGTTTTAAAGCATCCGTCTGGTGTTATTCTGTATTTTTGTTATAGCCAACGATTTCCAATGAAAATCCCAAAACCAACAATGTGTTAGTCTTCCTCTCAGTACTTTGTGACTTCCCTACCCTGTGTGTGCCCGTTGGAAATTACTAAAGACATAAATCATTTCGAAAAGCGGATCACAAATTCAGTTCAACAGAAGGAAATGGAGCAGAAGCCTAGAAAGGCAAGCAAGAAATGTATCTGATCAAAATAGTTCGCTCCTGTGTTTATGACTTGTGTTTATGAATTTTTCCCGCAGGATAATTTATCTTTTTAAAAAAGTATTACATCAGTAATCAGGGTTTCTATTTTCTGACCATAGTACTGACACATATGTTCATCGAAGACTCGACTAAATTAGATGAATATCGTTTTGTGGTCATGTCTTACATGAAATCTTAGTTTAACATACAGGCCTATGAATAAATGTGTAGCTTGTGAGAGCATTAAACGTTTGTGTGTTTGTTGTGCGTTGCTCCGTTTGTGATACATGTTGGTGGGGGCATGGGTCATTGTCCATGTTTATGCATTATCAGAATGCATAAGTTACATCAAAAGTTGCTATAATTATGGTTTGTCTTGTATGTTGAAAATCAAATTAATAAAATCCCAAATCTCTAAACACGCTGCAGACACACAGCAGCTGACAGAGAGAGGAGGTCACGTTATACAGAGAAATAGAAGCTTTTTCTGTGTGAATAAAAGGCTAAAAAGGGAAGGGCAACGAGATGCTGAGCCTTCAAGTTTCATCAGGAGTCATAACATCATCAAGCACATCATGTTTGATTAGGAAAGTAGTTTAAAACAGGCACACAAGGACATCCATTTACTACACACTGCTGTTAGAAACAGAACAATTAGCCCGATCACCACAGCCAAAAATCAAAACAAACACACGTTATTAAACTGTAAAGCATCAATCAAATCAATACCTAACCTATGTCGAGAGTCTTCTTGTCAATTTGGCATCAATATAATCAATGAAGATAAAGTGTACAAACTTTACTTTTTGGATTATGTCACCTCAACTTGCTACCAGGATCCGTTGTTTAGCTGCACATTTTCAGTGGGAGAAGACCTTGCGAACGAGAAGCGAACCCTCAAAAAAATAAGATTTCTCACTAAAATATGTGCTGTTGGTGGATCAGATACATGGCGAAGTAAATACAGACTCAAAACTGAAACCGATCATCTCCTTCCTGAGAATACCCCAGAAACTCTCTATCCTTTGGTTGTGGTTACTGGATCGAAACAACGCTCTTGTAGCATTCCCTTCCCTTCGCTCTACAGCAACATTTTATGTGCCTCGGTCAAACCGTATTCTACGTGAGCAGCCATTTCTGGCTTTCACAAGGAAGTATGACACAATCCGCCTTGGGTTCTTAATTTTAGCACACACCTTCAGCCATATAACGTTTCTCAAGAAACCATCAATGCAACCACTAATACAAAGTCTGTATGGCTTTAACTTATCATGCCAAAGGAAGTTTGGTCCAGGATTACTGTATTGTTGTCAAGCATTCTGATATTCAGCACCAACTGGGTCCAGTGTGGATAAAAGTAGTCTTACGGTTTTAATTTTGACAACGAAACCGTGCTGTATGCACTTAAGGTGCATTACATTGTAGCCTTGCATCATCCCAGAACCCTCAACCTCTCCCATTATAAAGCATGCCACGTCCGCTATATCTGAAGAGTTCTTCCGTTGATACAATCTCATCCTTCTCAAAATATTCCTCAAAGTTCTAGCGCTGATCACGTGTTGCAATCCA
The DNA here is from genome assembly GCA_011952105.1 of Coreoperca whiteheadi. NCBI lineage: Eukaryota > Metazoa > Chordata > Actinopteri > Centrarchiformes > Sinipercidae > Coreoperca > Coreoperca whiteheadi. The sequence continues at coordinate 1,016,709 of CM022481.1, forward strand.
AGTAGTGCCAATACCGTTCGCTGTCGAAACCCCATACAAAAATACACCAAATGATCCACATCCATTCTCCCAGCAAATACACTCAAGGTATGAAGTGTTATGTGCAGAGGAAAGGTGCAGCGACGGCAAGACAGTAAGTTCACTCTGTTTGAGAAGTTGAAATACGTCACGTGATGGTGTACCTACAACATAAATATGTGGGGACATTCCAATTAGCCAAGTGGGACCCAATGAGAGGCCCAGTGCCCTAAAGTTGAGGAGTACAAACACCGTCACGGGTGAGTGTTGGCAACAGGGAAAAGAGAACCCAAACGCAGACTTTTAAGAGGTTCAAGCGTGGAGTATTTATATTGCTGGTTGCAGGTAAGCAGGCAGGCAGACAGACAGACAGACAGACAGACCAAAGTAATGGGCATAAATCCAAACACAGGCGCTATCCAAAAACTCACAGACAGACAGCGACAGCATAGACATAGACAACAAACTCACCCAGAGACAGGGAAACACACAGACTATAAACACTCAAGGGAGTGGAGCCAACGAGGCCCAGGTGCACAGAGAGACGCAGGTGAAAACAATCAGGCAATCAGGGACAGGAAGCAAAATCACCAGACACATAAGGGAACAGATGAATACAAAGTAAAACAGGAACTAACAGAACCAAATACCCAAGACAGACATTTTCAAAATAAAAGACTGTACAATACAATAAACCATTCAGACTCCACACAACCCAGAAAAGAGACCAATGCCAAACAACAGTCCACAAAACACCCAAAACCATACCCTTCAAACCACACAAGACTCAAAAGTACAAAGAACTGAAAATCGTGACAAACACATTGACCTTGTAGAATGTAACGTCGATTGTAGAAGAGCTGGACGTTGGACTCCGTGGTGATACGTTTCCTGCAGGAGGGGGAAGCAGGGCGAGACGTAATCGCCGTGTTTATAAAAGAGAAGTTACAGTGGCGTTGCTGGCGGATAGCTGTGATGGGGAAAAGTCTAGCTAACTCATATGTCATAACAAATCAAAAAAGAGCAATGCATCATACATTAGGCTGCACATTACTTATTTAAACAGTAATGGATCAATTATCTGATTACTTAACAGGAAAAGGACAAAGTTGCAGTAATCACTCCTGTGCCTGTGCGGCTGTTTCCGGTCTCTGTGTGCATGCAGTGCCAGTGAAACTCGTATTGTAACACCTAGTCTACAATAGTGAAGAATACGTAACAGAAGTAACAATCGATTTGTTAAATCACTGTCATTTGATTACTGGCATCGGAGGAGCTTACATTACTTATTACAGAAACAAAACTTTGATTACAGTACAGCGTTGTAAAGCATTACCCCCAACAATGACGCTCAGCACATAAGTGCATCTCAGTAGGAGTGCTATACAGTTTAATTAGTTATTTTTGCCTTAATGACAGAGAACACCTTGAGGAGCTAATGATGAGGTAATCAGTAATCAATAGTATTTGCTTTTGCTACCTAAATACTTTTAAATATCAATTCAGGAGTATGATAGTTCTTAACTACAGACTTCTGGCTTCTGGAGTCATGGTCATATTTTAGTCTATTATACATTACAGTATTTACTTAATTTAGGTTGTGACAGGATATTTTCAAACCATTTTGGAAAATTAAATCTATTTTATTCTGCCCTATGCCATCCATGTCAACCATCAACCTTCTGAAAATGCCCCTTTGTGGCAGAATTGGAATGACCTGATTGTGCTGCAAAACAACATGATCCTTGAAGGTTAGCGTGCACTTGTGCGGGGCTCATCTTTAACAACTTTCCTACGCTAAATCAATCATGTATATGTAACAGTTTGTCATTTCTACCCAGATATACCATCACAAATTCAAACCAACAAAGCAATAATAAAGTTAAATAAGTGTAAAATACATGAAATGTCTGAAGAAGCCTGTTAAAAAGGATGTGGACTCCAACAACAGCAGATGCAGAGATGCTTAGCCTTTGAAAAGAAGGGGCTCTCTTATAAATCATCAGTAATGGGACAAACTGAGTGCATGAATTAAGGAATGTGCATGTATTGCCATCTGCTGATGAGATGGTGGAATATCCTCTGCTAAGCTGTTTCCCTCTGTGAACACTGGATTCCAACTCCCTCTCGGAGATAATGGACAGTAGATGTACTCTCAGCTGAAAATCAATGTGTGCAGTGAAACACATTATCAATCAGAGCTGAGACTAGGTCAGGGTCGGAGGGAGCTCTGGATCACAGTGAGCATTTTTATATTTTCAAAAGGGAAAAAAAAGTGAGGAGAAAGCACTTTCTTTTCCCTCTTTTTATTGACATCTACACGTCCTCAATATGTGCAAATAGCTACAGATGCACTATGGAATATACGGTATCTCACAGAAGTGAGTACACCCCTCACATTTTTGTAAAACAAAATGGTAGGCACATCAGTGTCCTTCAGGCATGTCCTTCCTTATTAACAATTAAGAGGAACATAAAAAAAAAACTATGACATCATTGAGTTAGTGGCTGTTATTCATAAAAGGTTTGTGTATTAAGTTCGCCCGACATTCAACCTTGTATTTGAATGTGGTTTTGTTGGAGTGTGAATGTACAGTAGCCTATGCAGTCCATCCACATTAAAATAATTATTGCAACGACTATGTAACTGCTCTCAAAGCTTACTGCAGCCGCAGAATTGTAGAGAAAGGGTTTCACAGATGGTACGAGGGGAAAACGTAGCAATTCTCGCTCTATGATAAATGGCCTTGACGTTTTCTATCAGGGAAACACTAAACATCACAGGTGTGTCAGTAATTTCACCTTAAATAGTGACAGAACAGAGCAAGCTGTGCACTAATAAGTATTACTACGTATTTGGCAACGTATTATGTAATGTATTGTAATGCATATTCATGTATTATGGTCAATACTTCATCAATTTAAACCAATAAGACGCTTGCGTGAGAAAGGTGTCTGTCCCCCGGAGTCAGTGCTGAAGTGATGTGAAGTGTTCACTGCACAGGCGGGAAGTGGTGTTAGGAGTCCAGCTCTGTCTTCTCATGTTGATCATCCACTGGCGCAGCCTGTCTGGATCACCTAGAGGAAAACTGTGCACAGACAAATAGATATATGAAGTAATATATGTGTTAGATTACCTCTTTCGCAGACTGCTTCACAAGCAAGCAATACAACTTAAATGACTTCAATGTTCGACAGCTCATAATTCATTTATTTGAGCTAAAACAAAAAAGGTGGTGGACGTCACAGTCCTCCTGTTCTATCTGTCACATTGTCTATCCTTGTGTAGTTGCAGGCCTATTTCCTACACTTACTGCTTGAAGCTTTGTCATTTGACAGTCAAATGCCCAGTGTCACGGAGGAAGAGACACGGGGCAAAAATGTGAAAGGGACAGGTGCATGCCGGTGTTCTGAACACAATGGGAAGTTATTGTGGACTGGGCTGCTTACCAACATCGTCAACAGCAGCAGCAGCAGCAGCTCATTGAGCCAGTTAAGGTCCCTTGGCTGCCGTTTGTGTCAGCATGTGTACTCTTTCTTGAAGTGATAAGTCAGATCTGATGCGCTACGATACGCGTATTTTTAGATTCAGTGCGACTTACACTTCCCAGTGATATTATTATCTCTGATGCCCATTGCAAACAAACGTAAGAGTGTTTGCCAATTTGTCAGAATATAAATGAATCTTGGCTTAAACAATTGTAGCCCACAGCTCAAAGGAAAATTCCGGTTTATTTCAACCTGGCGTATTTCCCATGTATGTGGCTATTGTGCCTCTGTGGATCGAGTTAACGTTGCACTTTTCCACCCCTGTTGAAGAGATTCGGGCAACCAAGGACCTGGGTGTAAGCTGCAGGAGCCTCCTTTCCAAATAAACGTCATTCTGTCACTTTTCCTGTATAAAACAGGACAGTAGGGTGTGTTTTCTAATGACATTCCTGATGTTATTTTGAGTCAAGTTAGAAACTAAGAATTTTCATGCTCACTGCAACGGAGCCTTGTAACAAGGTGGTCATTACACTATAGTGATGCTGTAAATCGGATTGTGGTGACATTTTTGTAATTTTAAATGTCCAAAAGTGTTTATATAATGTGGGGTGCATGTAATGTTTTTAATCAGGTACTCAGGGGAGTAGCAGGAGATGGCATTTTGCACTCATCCCACATAGCATCTTAATAAATGCAATCTTCCTCGCTGTCCTCCGCTTTAGCTTCCTGCATTGTAGATGATGACGATGCACCTCCCAGTAACTGGCTGAGCCTCCGATTAGCTGTCTATATCAACAGCTTTGGGTCAAATGTCTCTGTGTCATCTTTGACAGGTTAATGTGCATCAGGGCTGAGAGCTACTTGATTTTTATTAGGTTGCGATGTGCGAATCCCCTCTCACAAGCTGCACTGTTCAAAGGCAGCGTAACGATTTAACCGCCTTGCTGATGTTGGAGTAACAATCTGGACTGCTTGTATTTACTGTTTGGACCAAGTCATACACAGAGGACTTCCATGCACATCCACATCACGGTGGCATCTATGTCAAGTTGCTGTTAGGGTTGGTGTGGTATAGTAAGGAGGAGTCAGACTCGGACTTCCAATCATAGACGGGTTAATTCACAGAAGGGAAACAGGAAACAGGAAACAGGAAACAGGAAACAGGAAACAGGAACCAGACCACCAGACCACCAGACCACCATAACCTAAACCAAACTAAGAACAGACAGGGAGTGCAGGGAAGTGAGTCCTGTATAAAGGGAGTGCTAATGAGGGCGACCAGGTGCAGGGAATCTGGGGAGAGTGGGAGTGATAATCACTGAGTGAGTTCAGGCGTGGGACTGGGAGGCTCAAGGGACACTAGAGAGGCGTGGACTGGGACAGTTGCAAGGGGACCACATCATTGTGTTACCAAAAAAAATGGCGGAGGTCTTGCATTTCCTGAGGCCAAGTTGAGGGATCAAAATGATATGCACTTCTGACATTCACTCCTGGCCGCTTCAATAAAGCTAAATCCTCAGCATAGGAAGACGTCCGACGCGTGTGTTGAGCCTTACGGACCTGTAACAGCAACAGCATTATACGCAGCCAAAACAACACTATAATGCAATTTAAGAGCTGTGCCATCCCTATCACCAATTAAAACAAATGATACTAGACATTTCTGCAAAACATATTCATTGACAATGTTTTATTCGTTTGATTGCCTTCCACTGAATCTGCACATTATGGGATTATGCGCTTCATCCCCACTAAAGACATGGTGCTGAAGCAGACATTTATGTACACATCAATCCCAGCTGAGAGAAAGTGCACTCTACGTATGTGCAAGAAGTTAGACATGCTAAGATATATGCTACACAGGAGGCTAGTTGAATGCAAATATAATGATCTTAGACTTTTAGTTTCCACGTTTGCTGCCACTGTTGAGACAGTTGCTCATATTTACAGGGTCACCTCTCTGTTTGGTGAAAGAAATGAAAAGGGTCACCCTTTCCCTACAACAAGCAGCATCCCTGTTACACTCAGGCTCTCTCCTCCAGACCACCAGGCCACCAGCCCCCACAGAAGCCCTTCTAAAAACAGCGGCTTTGGAAAAAAGCATCAGCTAAATAAATGGAATGGAATTTAATGCAATAGTGTTACACTGTTTCTGTGCAGGCAGTATAGAAATATCAAGAAATTCGAGTCATGGAATATCTCTGATTCCTGTGAAAAGTGTATGGAGAGGGGGGATTTGGGGTTTTCAGAAAGACTGAGTGTGATTATACAAACGGTGATGCATTGGCTGTTTCTATCCCCTTTGGTTAAAGGCGGAGACATCCCCTCTGAGCCGAGCCGACAGCAGGAAGTCCTCATACGGTCTGGGAGAATGTGTCTGAGTAAACAGAGCTCGCAGTAGCGTGACGCAGGGCCAAATAGAGACAAGGAGGGGGCGTACTGCATCTGCAGTCAACAAGACAATTCATCATAATATGTGTCAGGACAATACAATCACAGAAATGAGAGGCCAAGTACAGAGGCCGCTCTAGATATCTACCGGCCACCAAAATACTGTGCAAACCTTTTTGATGACTTTACTGAACTGCTGTCTACAATCTGTGCTGACAATGCGGTCCATCTTCTCTGACATCATCGCCAAAAGCAATTATAATGCAGGTGCCTTGTTTGCTGCTGTCGACAGGCTAACAGGCCCTCCTGCGTCAGCAGCCTCTGAACTACTATCTACCAGGCTCTGCAATGAATTTGCCTCCTTCTTCTTTTTACCTTCAGGTTACCGTCAATTACAGGAAAGGAAAGCCCAGAGTTTAGTTTTACTCTGGTTTCTTTGTTCATCTTATTGGATTGCATGACTCCTCCGAGACTAGTTGTGTAACACATGCAGGAAATGACTGTGGAGATAGTGATGTTGGCGTGTCCTCATGCGTTTCATCCCTCCCTCCTCACCAGTGAGTTGGCGGCGTGCACAGACAGACCTTTTTATTCTCAGGTTCATTTCTTCTCCTGGTATTAGAGATATCCATGAAATAAGTCATATCAGAATAATAATTCATGTCAGAAGAGAGTCGGGGGAAACAACAGTCCACGTTCAAGTGGAGACCTCACTCGTTCAGTGGAAAATGAAACAACATTTTTATTGTTCGTTTTCAAGAGCCCAAAGAGACAAATGGCAGAACAGAAGGTTTCTCTCGGTCAGCATTTCCAAACATACATAGTAAAAAGTATTGGCTTAACTGTTACAGAAATGTTGTGACACAAGATAAAGTACAGGAAATGTGTAGTCTGATATCTGGTTTATGCTGAGAGCAGTAATAGATAGCTGTAAGGTTAAGGATCACAATTATCATAACATTTTCCCACAAATGAATGGATAATCCTTCTTCTTTTGAGCTTTATTTACCCACATGCAGTAACACAGTCACTCTGATCCCCCGACATTTTATCAAATCATCCACAGTAAGTACCCACGCGTCCTCCAACCCCACCTTAAACACAGTAACCCCGCAGCGCGAGGAGACAGGCTTGAGGTGGAACATCTGGCTTAGAACAAATGATTCCTCCCCCAGCCTCCACATATACAGAGTGGAAATCCTAAAGTTCCTTGAAGTCAAAACAGCCGATGTTGACCTCCAACATTTCACACTTGGTTAAAAAGGCCCAAAAAAAGACTCTTCTTCCTCAGGAAGCTGTAACGGGCCCAGCTCCCACAGAAACCACTGTTAAATTTCCAGTCGCAAAACATATTGCGAGGGAATGCAAAAGTAGTCCTCAAAAGTATTCTCGCAGTCACCTTTAGGGGGCTTGTATGGCCATATCGGTATGTGTTGTCAGTCTGATCAGCTGCAGCCTCCAATCGCTTACAGATTTCCAATAAAGGGGTGTGTCTGTCTGGTAAACGATATCGGTGATGGCGGGTCCCGTGTATCCGCGCTCACGTCTCCTCAGAGACCCCTCCTTGCTATGAGTTCCTCAAAACAGAAATAAAAGCATCTGAACGGCCTTTGTGATGGTGGACGGGAGCGATTGTCGGGTCAAGAGAGGAATGATCAAATTGGGGATTTGGGAGGTACGCCATAATCTCTCCTCTCGCTCTCTCTCTCTCTCTCTTCAGGCTGGCTCAAGTTAAGTAGACCCACCCTCTTGAGATTGACAACTAATCAAAGAAAAAAGCCTGTGATAACTTTTCTCATCTGCATCTGGAAATATTCCGACCACCACATAAAGCATTGCACAATAGTGAACTAAAATGAACTAAATGACACAGGTGAAAACAATTCAGGCGGGGAAGCAAGACTGGCAGACACAGGAGGCAACAAAGCAGAACAGAACCAGTAACAGAACCAGAACCTAAGGAAGACTTTTTCAGAATAAAATAACTCACAACAATAAACATACCCTAAATGACCTATACAAAGCAGCACTTCACAAAACACAGAGAACACTCCATTCAACCCAAAACCGAGACATTTTCAGAATAACACAAGAAAAACTCCAAAGAACTGAAAACCATGACAAGCTGAATTGCTTTCCTAAAAGTATTTCCTATACACTTTAATGCTGCCATCTGGCAGCTAACCAATATAACCACAGTTTTTATCACCTCTAGTTTGGACTCTGGTCCAACCCTACAGTGGCTGGAGCTTTAGTGCTTTCCTAAGGGGCCTCCTAAGCAGCTGTTGAGGGAATGCAGAGGGTTATTTTTTTCTCACTCCAATGTTCCCAATAAGTCCCAGGATTTGAACCATTGCCGGTTTCATCTTGTGCAGACATTGATCACAGAGGCATTCAATCCCGCTTTGTAAGTACAAGTGTGGCTGGCGACCAAACCTACAGTTATGTGTAATTTAACCCTAACAGTTTGTCATCAGTCACATGAGTCAGGGATTAAAGTGAAAGCAGAATGCTTCTGGACAGTGAATACCTTTTGGGTGAGCCAGAACACAGCACAGTGGCTGTGGGGGAAAAACAGATGGAACATGTGAGTGACGTAACAGTGATGATCTCTTCTGGGTCTGCACGGATAAAAGCGGCCAGTCCCCCAGTGCTCACGCCAGTGTAGGCTTGATCACCATGACGATTATCTGCTGGGAATGAACATGAGGCGTATCTGGATGGAAAAGGCAGAGCCACCGAGATAAGGTGAGCGGTTCAAAAGCTTTCCACCAGTTTCTTATTTCTACAGCCTGGATAGGGAGGATGCAAACTAGGCCAAATATATTTTCATGTACAGCCTCTCTGGACAAGTTTATATATATATATATTAATTAATAACAGCATAACTGCAATAACTGCAGTGAAGCGTGTATCGTGATTAGGCCATTTCTGGTGTTGAAGCCATAGGCAGTCTCAACCAAAAATGTAAGCAGTGGAAAAAATAGGCAGAATTTCACACCATTTATGACACAAATACACCAAGCTTTTGCATTGAGTAAAGAGGGAAAGTAGACTGCTTAGCCACTCTGCGACGGTGTTTTTTTCTAATGAGTGATCAAATTATTTTTCATTTCCACATGAATCTCTGAGAGAGGCGGAGGTATTCATCACAATATATTTAATGCTGAAACAGCCTCTTTTACCATGTTAGAACCATGTGCCTCCAAGTTTATGCAATAACAGTTCTCTGAGATCCATGTTGAAATCACTTGTTCAGTCCTGCTTTTTCCAACTAAGTAACGTCGCAAAAACCAGAACCCTTAAGATTTGGAATGAAGTCATCCATGCTGTTAGTGCGGCACACCTTGTTAACCTGCCTCAGCAAACCATCTCTATCTCGACTCCAACTGCACCAGATATCTGCAGCGAGGCTTTTAACAAAGCTAAACGTAGTTCACTACACATTTGGCTTCTTTCCATTGGCTCCCTGTCTCACTGATTTTAAAATTTTAAACTTGACATACAAAGCATTACATGGACAGACAACTCTGTATTTAAAAAAGTTGCTGAAAACTAAAGGTGATGGTGTATGTAATTCTGTGAGAAGTGCACATCATTAAAAGCATCTTGAAACCCTTTTTTCCTCTTGAACTTTTCTCTGGATGTTATAGTTTTTACTTCATAGTAAACGTGCTCTCCACTAAGTCTTTTGGATAATGTTAGACTAAACATAAAAAGTCTTCACTTATGTGAACAGATGTAAGCTTTTACGGGTCTACAAAGTTTCTTCACAGAGTAAATGATCATTTGAATAGAAAAAACATGTTTCAGCCTAGTTGTAATGACCTAAAATGGAATTCGGATCAGTCCTGTATGCTGCTAAACTTATTTCCCTGTTAATCACAATCATGTAAGAGGAGGGGCTGTTTCATTGTAATGTAGACAAACAGTTGGTCAGGGGAAAGCACCCAAAAGTAGTTTAATTTATCATGTCACCCGAAACCATTTTCACCAACTCAGCTAAATCAAAAGTAGCCCAATGTTGCGCACCCAGTCTGGCAACAGGGGTTATACACTTTATTATCTATATGTTATCTGTCTCGTATGTCCCTCTCTCCATTTTCGTCTTCCTGTAAAACACATTGTAACTTTTGCTTTGAAAAGTGCCACGACTTATATAAAAAATGTTTCTTGTTTGCTTATGATGACACTGCTTTGACTAAAAATTACTGTTATTTACAGTTTCCAATGGTTGTGAATGCATCAGACTGGTTGGTCCCGTCTGTGGACCAAGAGCTGGACCCCTGCAGTAACTACACTGAAGCCTGGCTGTGGCTGTCCTCCCTGCAGCCAGCCTACTTGGGTTTGATCAGTGTCCTGGGGTTGGTCGGAAATGGCCTTGTTCTCTGTGTGTTCTGCCTGCAGAGGAAACCCTGCACTGTGGCTGATGTCTACCTGGGGAACCTGGCAGCTGCTGACCTGGTCATGATGTCCTTCCTTCCCTTCTGGGCCGTCACTATTGCCCGAGGATACCAGTGGGACTTTGGAGAGGTCCTCTGTAAGATAGTCAACATGGCCATTTCTATGAACTACATCTGCAGTGTTCTGTTCCTCATGCTGGTCACCGTGGACCGCTACAAGGCTCTGGTGAAGCCCATGAGCTCAAGCTTTCTGAGGAGAGCACCCTGGGCCAAAGGTATCTGCCTGGGGATCTGGTGCCTGGGCTTCCTCTTCACTCTGCCTGTCCTGCTCTTCCGCAGAGTGTTATACGTGGAGGATGCCAGTGTGGATGCCTGCATTCTGGCCTACCCCGACCCAGTGTGGAGGTTGCACCGCAATATCACCATCAATGTGTTGGGCTTCCTAATCCCGGTCCTAGTGGTGGCTTACTGCACCCATCACATTGTGACTGCGCTGAACAACCGGGAAACCAGAGGACTCCCCGGGGTGAGGGTGGAGAGGAAGGCCACCTACTTGGTCCTGGCCGTAGTGGCCATCTTCCTTTTCTGCTGGACACCGCACCAGTTGATGCGATTTCTTGACACTCTGGATTACTTCCAGGTCACACCTGGATGCCTCTGGGGTCATGTCCTGGACATTGGCATTCAGCTGTCCACATATCTGGCGTACAGCAACAGTGCTGTTAACCCCTTCCTTTTTGTCATTGTGGGGAAGCATTTCAGGAGAAGGGCAAAAGAGGTGTTTGGAAAAACTTTGAACCCCTGGTTAAAAGACCTGACCTACCTGACTGTGAGCTTAACCTCAATTAATAGACACAATGAAACACAGCATATAGATATTGAAACACTTGAAAGATCTAGGCTGAAACAAACTGTATCATGACCAGTGACTGTGAAAGAACACTGTAATGTGATCACTTGATGAGAGGTCTGAAATAGTATTTGCCTGCAATTATTAACATTAAAGCTGTTCCAATTGATTTGTCGACCACTTGGGGGCAGCAGAACAAGCTGACGCAACACAACACAACACAACACTGACATATTATCACATTATAAAGTTGCTTGTTTACACATCCAGCAGACACAGGGCAACATTACCATTCATTCCTGTTTGTGTTCACCTGAAGAATGTCACCGCTTGCACAACTTACGCTGCAATTGTGGAAGACCCAACATATCTGTGATGGTAAACACATCCGATGGCCTCAAGGGGCAGTAGTCAGTTACTGAAAGAGACTGAAAAGGTCTTTAGAGCTGAGTGGAATTGTAGAGTTGGTGATGATTCTCTGTGGGTTGTTTGAGGGTGCGGTATTAGGGTAATCATTTGATCTATTTTCAGTGTTCAAATTACACCGTAGCTTCCCAGGATCCCTATTTTTCGGGGGTGGGAGGGTACTGTATGCGGACAAGTGCATACATGAATGCGCCTGCATTTTTTTTTTTTATCGTTCTCCACCAAGAAACAATAAAAATGCTAACACATAGTAGACAGGCAATGGTTTGCCATGCACACATTGCATCCCATGAAAATTATTAACATGCCCGCAGCCTCAAATGTTTGTCTTACGGAAAACATAGCAAGATAACCTTTCCAACAACTGCTCTAAATGCACAAATCAACACGCACATTGACAAATTCTTTACTATTAGCCTATTAAGTATTTCAGGAACCTAAATATGCAAGAAAATATAAATTTATACAGTAAAAAAAACAGTAAGTTTCAAATGTTTTAGAGCTCCTCCTAAATTTCTTAAATGAGGCTTTCGGGGAGCTCATGTCTCTGTCAGGTGACCCATAGCTCCCCTGTATTTCGAACCCTGTATGTTTTTTAATATAAAAAATGCTTTAACTAAAGCTTCTTGTGACCCAACAAGGAATGCATGGATGTGGAAGGTTCCAGATTTTTACTGAGTTGTAATTACCGAAGGCCAAATGCCCCAGTAATGCCAAGGGACTTATTAGCTCAAATAGTCCACTTGGCTCTGTCTCTGTGCCCTCCTTCCCTTTGCCATGTCTTATTGCCTTTGTCATGATTTTGTTGACGTGCTGAGAAATATTATCATCTTTAACAGACTCATTTACAGTTCAAAACCTTGAACATTTATGATGTAATCAGTGCTAAATGCAACTTATCAAATGTTTTGGCAGTTTTAAATGCCCAGAGTGTAACATTTAGGAGGAGCTATTGGCAGAAATGGATATAATATTTGTAAGTATGTTTTCAATATTGTATAATCACCTGAAAATAAGAATTGTTGTGTTTTCGTTACCTTAAAATATACTTTTTTTAATCTACATCGGGAGTGTGTCCTCTTCCACGGAGGTCGCCATATTGCAACGCCATGTTTCTATAATAGCTCAGAACGGACAACCGTAGTTTCTCCTAAATGCTTGGAAGGGTAAGATTATGCAAGCGGTATTCAAATGGTTGCAAACTGCAATTTCACTGCTAGATGCTGAAAGTCGAAAGCCAATTATTTCACAAGAAGCATGGCAAAGCAAAGCTTTTCTTACAATATATCATTCTGGAAATATTGTCTACTGTTTGACTTGTGCTATGAAACATAAAGGGAAAGCCTGGTGACAGTCTACTATTTTTATTCTCAATTCGTACTGTGTGTGTATCCAATAGGGGTAAAAATTAAAGCTACTATCTGTCTATGTATCTGTATCTGTTTATGTAACATAATATATCAGTATTTATGTCTGTATTCGGATTTATACAGACATTTCTTTACTGCCATTTATACTCCATACATACATCTAGAATTGTATCTGCCAACAAAAAATGTAAAAATGTAAACATGTACCTGAATTCATTAAATCATATAATATGATTTGTATTTGAACCTCACTTTCAAAAATGAATGGTCTAAACTGAGTTTCAATGAAAACTGTGTAACCATATTTGCCAACCCTCCTGAGTTTCAGCCAGGGGTCACAATTTTCCTGTATTTCTCCCAATTTTCACAGCTTTTTTCACAACGTGTCACTGGCACTGTAGAGCGTGTATAAGCCCTACAAATCTAAACGTCTACTGTTTCCACCTGGACAACAAAGGCTCTGAAACTCAATGTTTTTGGGTGTGGACCCCCAATCCCCTCTTTGGTTTTGAAATTCTCAATATTTTGGAGGTCTCAAGGTTGGCATGTATGTGTGTAACTATTAATGGCCCAGGTGGAAATCAATAGGGAAAATAGAATGGGAGGTTGGTGGAAAAATACTAGTCAGAAATGCGTTGGGCCACACTGCATGTTTTTCCTGAAATTCCTAGAGGTTGAGTATATAATGAGAGGAGGCACAGCTTAATGTAAAGTCTGGTGTGTCTATGAACATCTCACAAACTCCCTTGGCCTTGAATTCACTTTTAAACTATCCCTAACTTCAGCTCCTCATTTTCCTGTCTTCTGTCAAGTGTCACAGTGCCAGCCTTTAATATTGGATCAAGAGGTTCGATGAGCATTGCTGAATGAGTATTAAACTTGAACCTAACTACACCAGTTGCAATGGGCGACATGTTCCTTCATTACCATGAACACACACACTGTAGTTTATCTTACATACATCCAGGAAGTCTCTAGGCTCATTTGAGATGAGTCAGGCCTGAAAAGAATCGATCACTGGCAAATGCCACACAATGCATGCTGGTTAGATTTCAGTTCCACTTGATCCATGATCCAGACTTGCTCTGATGAGTATTAGTTATTATTTTAGTCAGGTTTCTTCCGCTTGTTCACGTTAGGGGTCGCGGGTGACTAGAGCTTATCCCAGTGACTTTGGGCCTTAGGCGGGGTACACCCTAGACAGTGGCCAACTCGTCGCAGGGCTGACACATAGACAGACAACCATTAACACTCAAATTCATCCACTAGGGTCAATTTGGGGTCATAAATTAACCTAAATATGCATGTCTTTGGATGGTGGGAGGAAGCCGGAGAACCCGGAGATAACAACACTACAGAAACGGGGGCCAGCTGCTCATTATTCACCCAGAGGGGCATTACAGCCCTCGTCGTTGCCTTGAACACCTTGAGCTACCGGCGCGGCTCAACGCACAGGGGCACCCTCCTCGAAACGTGCCACGGGCTTTTGTGGCCTAGTCCTCGTTAGTATAGTGGACAGTATCTCCGCCTGTCACGTGGAGGAAAACCGGGGCTCGATTCCCCGACGGGGAGAGCTGAGTTTTCTGCCAGCTGCTCATAATTCACCCAGAGGGGCAGAAATAATGCAATGCCATCGCGGGAGCATGTTCCTGCTGTCCAAGCAAGGCTGTACTTAGCTTCCCTCTTAACGAGAAACAAAGGAGAACTGGCAACGTGACTGCGTGAGAGAACTTGTTAGAGCCTGTCTGTGTTTTGTATCATCAAGTCCCATTCTGTTGTGTACACCTTGTGCGGTCGTCTGATAATCTGACTGAGTGCTGTTTGATTTTAATACCGCACTTAACAGGGTAACTTGGACACAATCTGTGTCTGAACCTTGCAACCTCACTAGACGTTAGGGGTTCTCTTCTCGCTCCTCTCCTCTGTTGTCTTTACACCCGTCTCACTTGGCTCTGTCATTCACTCACATGGCCTTACCCACCCCAGCTATGCAGATGACACTGAACTAATTCTGTCTTTTCCCCCGGTCTGAAACCCAGGTGGCAGCACAAATCTCTGTGTGTCTTGCTGACATCTCTGCACACCATCTGCAGCTGAACCTCGACAAGACTGAGCTGCTCTTCCTTCTGGGCAAGGCATCTCCGGTCCATGACTTCTCCATTACCAGGGACAACTCTGTGGTGTCCCAGGCTCAGACTGCAAGGAAGCTGGGTGTCACGCTGGATGGCCAGCTGTCCTTCGCTGGCAACAGTTTGTGGGTTGTATCCACGTGAATGAATGCACCCATCATAAGTCGCTTTGGATAAACGCCTCAGATAAAAAGATGCAGTTTAACACTCAGAGGGAGTAGCAAAGAAGCGTGTTTCTGCCCGGTTTCGAGCCGGGGACCTTTCGCATGTAAAGCGAACGTGATAGCCACTACACTACAGAAACGGCTGCAATCAGCTTCCACGCACATGCACTGTGCGCCACTGGGATCGAAGGAAGCTGGGTGTCACGCTGGATGGCCAGCTGTCCTTCGTTGGCAACATTGCTGCGATGACCTACTCCTGCAAATTCATTCTCCACCAAATCAGTAGGACACGTCCGTTCCTCACCCAGGAGGTGTCGTAGGTTTCTGGTGCAGGCACATCATCTCGCGCCTAGACAACCATCTAAGCTTACTCTGCCTAAGCTAACAGATGAACAAAAACAAGGTCTGAATGAACCAATTACGATGTACAGGTTCTGGAGAAACTTCAGAGTTTGCAATCAGGGAAGGCTCCAGGCCTTAACGACCTCAGATGTGAATTTAAGTCAGAACTTATGGATCCTTTTCTGGATATGCTACATGAATAATAAGTGTCCTTATCTAGATCCCTTGTGGAAGCCAATATTAGTCTCGTACTTAAAAAAGTCAAGCCAGCTGATGAATGCCCATCGTATTGCCCCATTAGCCTTTTAAATGTCGATTTTAAAATACTTTCAAAAAAACTGGCACCACTCATTGAGAAGGTCTTCCCCACATTATCAATATTGATCAGACTGGATTTATTAAGAGTAGGAATTCTTGCAACTATATGAAAAGGCTTTTAATTCTAATTCAGTTATCACATTAGCAAAAATTGGCCAGTATGGTGATAAGTCTGGATGCGGAAAATGCCTTCAACAGAGTCAAATGGCAATTTCTCTTTTCTGCTCTAAACACTTTTGGGCTTGGAGACGTATTCTGCAGTATGGTTAAGTCCTTATATAACAGACCACTTTCTGCTGTTCGGCTCAATGGCCAACCCTCCTCCTACTTCCCCTTGGGCAGGAGAACCAGGCAGGGGTGTCCAAACTGTTGTTTGCAATAGTTATTGAGGCCCTTGCAGAAGGTATAAGGAAAAATTCAGATCTCTGTTGGTGAAAAAGATCACAAAATATCCTTATATGCAGACAATGTCTTTCTCTTTATAACTAATCCAAAGACATCTATACCAGCTGTTTTGGAGGTAATAATTCAATTCAGTGAATTCTCAGGTTATAAAATAAATGTTTTGAAGTCTGTAATCATGTTCTTAGGCAATTTGTATCACCCCATCCCATCTCTATTTAAATGGTCACCTGGGAATCTCAATCACTGCGTCACTAAAAGCAATATACCTAGCCAATTTTGACCCTCATCTTAAACATATATGTGATGACTTTGTCAAACCATTGTCTATGTTGGGTAGGATTGCCTTACTTAACATGAACATTCTACTGAGACTTCTTTATCATTTTCAAATGGTCCCTATCCTACTTAATAATACAACAATTAAAAGGGTGAACTGTTGGTTCATTGCATTTATGTGGAACAAGAAAAAAAGATTAAAAATGGTTAAATTACAAATGTCCGTGGAGCAGGGAGGTTTGGCTGTCCCTAATATTAGACATTATCAGCTGGCTACACAGCCTCGTTACATAGCTGAGTGGATTAATAATGACCCAGAATTGGCATGGCTAGATTTGGAATCATATAACGCAGGTAACACACTTCCAACTCTTTTATTTTCTCTAGACTTTAGGAAAATTCTGAGAGTTATTAATAATAATATTAGAATTAGAACAAGTCTGCAAGCCTGGCAGGCAATAGGGTCGTTCAAAAACACGGTCTTCCCTGACCCAAATACAATGTAATATTGATTTTGCCACGGCCTGTTCAGATGGCGGATTTAAGATTTGGTAAGATAAGGAGATCTTAACTCTGAGGCATCTATTTTTAGAAAGGAGTGATGCTTACATTCAAACAACTTCATCAGAAAGATGGTCTTCCCAAAGGTATGTATGCTGAACTTAACCTTGCCAGTAGCATGACCTCAAAATGTTTATGACACATATGGAATAATGACTTTAATCTTACAATAGATGAAACAATGTAGGTAGAAATACAGCAATCTGCAAAGGAAATTTCCATATGTAATAGAACCAGAGAGATTCAGTTTAAAATATTTCATTGTCTACAGACAACCCCAAGCTTAGACACAGGATAAATTTTGCTGCTCGATTAAAGAAGGCTGCTAAAATATAGTACTCAGATGGATTGATAATATACCACCTAGAATTGGGGGATGGCATAAATTGATATTTGAGCTAATACCAATGGAATTTCTAACATACAGATTTAATGTAAACTTTAAGTTTTTTAAAGACTTGGACATCCTTCTTTAAATATGCTGGTAAAAGAATTACAAATACCGTTTTAAAGGGAATGATAGATTGCAGTACTGAATTGGCAAAATTACATTTTTGGGTCATAAAGTAGTATAGTGAGCTATCGACTGAGTTATTTTTCTTTATATTTTTTTTTTCTCCTCTTTCTCTCCAGATGTTTAATTGTTGCATCACTGCTGTCCTGTAATGGACTGAGCACTTCTTTATATATGCATTGGTGCCATGTTATTTTCCCATCTATATTTGACAACATATTTACGTGATGGTGTACAGTCATCTCTTCTATTATGTTGTGTGCTATGTATATCAGGTGTTAAGGATCTTAGTCAGAGGTTTAGTTCTTGTGGCCACTGTGTATTGAATTTTAATTGTTGTTGAATTTGTCAATGTTTTTATTGAAAAGCATGAGAAAAATATTGTCCAAAAAATACATATGTAATAGATTTTTTTATATTTTGCTTTCCTCCTGATGGTCTGAATAACCTGCTACTGGGCTGTGCTGCTCTGTCTTGTCTGCCCGTGATGTTTTTCATTTTTTTGTTTTTCCTCTTGAAGAAAGACATGATCCGGAAGTAAAAGTAAATATATCAACATAAAAGCCAAGAGGATATGATGGCCATTCTTTAAAAGTGTAACATTATGCAAGCACACGATCTGTACCTGGGCAACATAAAGATACATAAATGTATAACTGCCTACAGAGGTAAATGTGTGTGATATATTATGTATTCTGTTCTCTCTTGAGAATCATTGTTTTTTTACTGTTGCTGTCTTTGTGGCATCTTGTTGTCTCGGCTCTGTAAATGCTATCATAGATTATCCAGCTGGATAACTCTGGCACATTTACACAAATGTTGGTTGGTCCTTAGAAATAAATAAAAGTAAATTTTACTGCGTAGATTTTCCTGGAAATAACCTGTGTCTGGTCCGCATAGTTTTGTCTACAATGACCAGCAGAGGTCCCCACATGTTCACTTGGTAGAGCCCCATGTGCGAGGCTACAGTCCGGGTTCGACTCCAACTCGCGGCCCTTTGCATCTCTCTCTATCTCCAGTTTCCAACTGCGGTCAAGTGAGCCGCCGTCCGCATTTCCTTGGTCAAATCAGCCGCACCTCAATTTGGAGTGCTCACGTATTCGGATCTTTATGGTAAATGCATTGAAACACAGTTAGCGTCGGACTTGACGAAGTTAGCACGACGAAACATTCACAAGTGACTACTTCCGGTTTTCAAAATAAGGTGTTAACGCCGAGTATATACAAAATAGGCCAAAATAATGTATGTGAAAATAAATTTTGTAGAAATGTATTCACAGGAAATAAATTAAAAACGTACAGTAAAATGTAAGGACTCTTACTTTTCTTTTACTTTAAATCAAAATGACAACTCACATTTGAGTATAGGATAACTCAAACAGACGAAAAGTGATGAATTTTTACTGTATTTATTTTTTTGGACATAGGACGTTTTAGAGTACTTGCTAACATATTATTAAGTACTTTAACTGTATAGTTTTTGAGAAATCCCATGTCAAAGTCCCCTCTAGACGAAAACAATAAGTCTCTTCGTCCAACTTTGAAGCGGAATAAAACCCATTTCTTCCATAAGTTGTTCAAGACACTTATACCGCTGGACTTAGTACATGTTAGACTACTTGCAAAAATATTTTCTTGTTTGAATACAGGAAGCCCATTTCTCTGGAAAGACCTAGGCACATGCAGAGAAAACCATTTTCCTTTCCCATTTGGTTAGCCAAATCAAAGCCTGTTGGGAAAGTCAACTCCTGTGTAACCTATACAGGGTCAAATTATGGCACTTAGCTGTGGACTGCTCAACGGCAACTAGATTTGGTTGTGGAGAGAAGAATGTTGCACAAGCTGCACATGATGGACAACACTACACTACACTCCCCCGACACAACCTACTGGTCAGACTACGAAGTATCTTCAGTCAGTCTCCTTCAGCTACACTCCACTAAGGAATTGTTACAGGAGGTCATTCCTACAATGACCCTCTGTGCTTGGAAAGGAGAGTTATTCTTTGAGTGGCAATGCACATTTTAAATGTAATTTGCACATTAATATCAATGTCTTGCCTTTAAGTTAAAAAATCGATTTTTATTCTATTTATTTATTTATACTTTGTAGGTCTACAGTAGCTTTTGTAAATTTTATTCTGTCTTCTCATCTAACTTATTGTGTATTATGTGTGATTAATTTTTATGAATTTTTGCTGCAACACCGACTTTTAAATTTGGGGTTGAATAAACCACTCTCTCTATTTATTTATTATATACATACTTTCTACGGTATTTCATGTATTTAATTCAAAATAATATTTAAGGCAGTGTTGTAAAAAACAAACTGCAAGATTTTGGGCCTACACGTCAGTCCTTTTGACCTTATATAGCTACAAATGTCTGGGTGGAGTAGTTTTACACCTCCAAAAGAAATCTCCCATAATACTTAGCAGTAACCATCCCAGCATGTGTGCGCAGAGGATTTACAGAGAATTTACTTCGCTGACTTTTATTACTTGTCAGTAGCCTTTCATTACATAACAATGACTGGAAAGACTGGATAGGTATTGCCTCTCCATCATAGTTCAAGAAACGTCGAATTTGAGCATTTAGCGCTAGCCTAATTGCATAAAGCCAATTTAGCATCTAAACTAAACGCGCTAAACTCAATTAATTTAATAAATGTTGGAATCAAAAAGTGTTCAAAGGCTTAATATACCAGTTATATTTAAGAGAAGTGAGTATTCACTTAAAATTATGTTTGTTGTACTGCCATTGCAGTAAAAGTACTTCATAATATGTTTGCAAGTAGTCTAACATGTACAAAGTCCAGCAGTATAAGTGTCTTGAACAACTTATGGAAGAAATGGCTTTTATCCCCCTTCAAAGTTGGACGAAGAGACTTATTGTTTTCGTCTGGAGGGGACTTTGACATGGGATTTCTCAAAAACTATGCAGTAAAAGTACTTCATAATATGTTTGCAAGTAGTATAACATGTACTAAGTCCAGCAGTATAAGTGTCTTGAACAACTTATGGAAGAAATGGGTTTTATCCCCCTTCAAAGTTGGACGAAGAGACTTATTGTTTTCGTCTGGA